>JAODAL010004094.1:0-161956 GCA_025379985.1 Phyllomedusa bahiana
TTTGCCCTATTGACTTCTAGGTAACATATGGCCGCTGCAGTTTTTGCAACAACAAAAAAAAAAAAAATGCAAAAAAAAAATGCAAAAACAAACATTAAAGGGTTTGTCCCACTTTAGATAATGATGGTATATATCTAGGATAAGACATCATTGTATGATAGTTATGGGTCCCACCTCTTGGACACCTGTCTCCAAAACGAGCACCAAAACCTCTTTTCTGAAATGTGAGGTGGTCGGGACTCTCCCATAGAAATAAGTTCCAAGTGTAGCCGAGCACTGAGGCCTGATATGCCATCATTTTCTAAAGTGAGAATACCCCTTTAAAGCACATGCATTTAAATTTCTCCTTATTAACTATCTTAACTCTTCCCTCTGTTTGACACACAGTTTCACTAATCCCCATATTACTGGATGAAGCATATACCTGTCCAGTATCCATTGAGTTAACGGCAGGAACATGGCTGATACACCTATATATATATATTTATTATTTTTTTGGGCTTTTGGCTGAAATTTCAGGATTAACATGTTTTAACTTAAATTTAGACTGCACTTTTCCAACTGTTCAATGTTTCAGTACTTTTTGCGCAACTTTCTGATCTCTAACAAGGAGCTTAATGGCAAAATCACAACAGGTGTTGGATCCCTGGAGCGCCCAATAAATTGTGGTGTCACCAAATAAATGTTGTGGGTGTCCTTTTGAATACCTGAACAATCCATAGGGAACAGCAGGGCAAATGTAGTCACTTTTGGTTTCCCAAACATATACTCTCTGTGCTAGAAAAAATAACAGTCAATGGCGCTATTTTTTCCTACCTATATTCAGAAAACAGGAGAAATGTAGCTGAAGTGACTATGTTTGTCCTATACAGGAAAAGATTGGGGGATGGGAATTCTGTTGCATGGTGTTAAAGGGGTTAACCAGTCATACTAAAATGATGGCTTATTCTCAAGGTAGACCAATACTGGATTGCCCAGGGATCAACTCCAGAGGGTTGAACTGATCAAAGGGTCACACAGGTGTTCAAAAAAAGGTCCACTGGCCAATTCTGGCCCGTGATCTCAATTTATGTGGCCCGTGACGGCAAAGCAAAAGAGTCTCACATAGTTAGGTTTTATATGGTCTTAAAGTAACATTCTGCCCTTTGGGGGCAACCATAATGCTGATGTGACCCTGGGTACAATTGAGTCTGATACCTCTGCTATAACACAGCATAGTCTTTACAGTTCCCATCTCTCATAGGCTATAGACAATTCCATAAATAACTAATTCATCTGTGTTATTAATGTGGTAGAGATCATAGCAGCTGGAGGAAACCCACATATGTATGGGGTGAAACACAAACCACTAATCACTCTGCAGTCAGATGGTACAGTGTTTTTTCCTGGTGAAAAATAGTTTTCAACAAAACGTCTTGAATTACATTTGTTGAGTGAGTCTATGAATTTGTTCTGAGAAATAGTATCGCCTCCATCAGATCCTCCTTCATAGATGACTTCACATCTGATCTCATTATTTCCAGGCTAAGAACAGCCTCTCTACAATAACTTGGGTTGGGGCAAAGTGGTGACCACAGAACTAGAGATGTTCTGTGGTCACCACTTTGCCCCAACCCAAGTTAGTGGCCGTTCGCTAGCCTGGAAATAATGAGGTCAGATCTGAAGTCATCTATGAAGGAGGATCTGATGGAGGCGATACTATTTCTCAGGTTATAACCTAACAATCTCAGGGTATAAAGGAATTGCCTGAGACACAGTCAGTTCTGATAAACAGTTGAACTCTTCTACTTCTTTGAGAAGAAGCAATAATTTTCACTGAAAGCTGGTCGATCTGTTTGCTATGGGAGCGGAATCTTTTCCCCTGAGGCAATGCTTTACCTGCTCAATGTCATCCAAATACTTTTCAAAATTAAACTCCTCATCTGATAAGGCTGAAGATATGGGAGCAGTCGCACCGGCCGGACCCAATTCCTCTTGCTCTTGGCACTGCATTGAACTAACTGGACCAATTTATTATATATTTTGGCAGTCGGTCCATTTTATAATGACTCAGACTCCACAGCCCTGGCGCTGGGTATTCATGTAGAATGTATTAATGTGATAGAAATCATGGAGAATAACCCACACATGCATGGAGGGAAAACACAACCCACTAATCACCCTGCAGCCCTGTGGTCCAGTGTTTTTCCTGCTCCTGCTGTGCATTCATATAGGATGTATTCCTGTGTTAGAAATCATAGAGGATTGGGGAAACCCAGATATGCATGGGGGAAAACACAACCCACTAATCACCCTGCAGTCCTGTGTCCATTGTTTTTCCTGCTCCTGTTGCCACTATGTGGCGCTGTGCATTCATGTAGGATGTATTAATGTGGTAGACTCATAAAGGACGCAGGAAACTCACACATGCATGAGGGAAACCACAAACCACTAATCACCCTGCAGTCCTGTGTCCAGTGTTTTTCCTGCTCCTGTTGCCACTAGGTGGTGCTGTGCATTCATGTAGGATGTATTAATGTGGTAGACTCATAAATGATGCAGGAAACTCACACATTCATAGGGGGGAAACACAACTCACTAATCACCCTGCAGTCCTGTGTTTTTCCTGCTCCTGTTGCCACTAGGTGGCGCTGTGCATTCATGTAGGCATCCCTGTGCTTGGCATTGTGCCCCCCAGTGCCCAGGTCTGCAGCAGGCACTGAGCAGGAGCCCCCATCCCACATGGCCTGTGGATGACAATGCAGTGCAGCCATCACCTACCAGAAGAGGAGGTTGCAGCAGATGAAGACGGCCAGGCTGTAGAGCGGCCTCTGCCAGCTCAGAGTGGCCGCCACCCGCACTAGAGTCTCCGCTGCTCCGCCGGCCATGCTGGGTGTGTCCTGCCTCCGAGCGATGCTACACCGTGCCCCCATGTAGGACCGGCAGGTGGGATGTGCCCGCCTACCCGCCGCACGTCACAGTGGGCACAGCGCTGCTACCCGCGGAGGAGACGGGGATGCGTCTGGAATCCCAGCAGACGGCCCGGTGCTGCTGTCAC
Source organism: Phyllomedusa bahiana (assembly GCA_025379985.1). NCBI lineage: Eukaryota > Metazoa > Chordata > Amphibia > Anura > Hylidae > Phyllomedusa > Phyllomedusa bahiana. The sequence continues at coordinate 3,038 of JAODAL010004094.1, forward strand.
ACTGACTACACCCATGTGTCTGCCAAGTGGCTGCCCCCTCACATTACTCATGCCACCTCCACAGCCCTCCCGCCCTACACGTGTCATATGTAGCCCTATGCCCCAAAAGGAAAGAGTGTCACCGGGCAGGGACAGTGCAGAGTGATGTCATAGTGCACACAGTGATGTCATAGTGTAGGGACAGTGCGCACAGTGATGTCATAGTGCAGGAATAGTGCACACAGTGATGTCATAGTGCACACAGTAATGTCATAGTGTAGGGACAGTGCGCACAGTGATGTCATAGTGCAGGAATAGTGCACACAGTGATGTCATAGTGCACACAGTGATGTCATAGTGTAGGGACAGTGTGCAGAGTGATGTCATAGTGCAGGGACAGTGTGCAGAGTGATGTCATAGTGCACACAGTGATGTCATAGTGCAGGGACAGTGTGCAGAGTGATGTCATAGTGCACACAGTGATGTCATAGTGTAGGGACAGTGTGCACAGTGATGTCATAGTGCAGGGACAGTGCACACAGTGATGTCATAGTGCAGGGACAGTGCACACAGTAATGTCATAGTGCAGGAATAGTACGCACAGTGATGTCAGTGCAGGGACAGTGTGCATAGTGATGTCATAGTGCAGGGACAGTGTGCACAGTGATGTCATAGTGCAGGAATAGTGCACACAGTGATGTCATAGTGCAGGGACAGTGAGCAGAGTGATGTCATAGTGCACACAGTGATGTCATAGTGCAGGAATAGTGCACACAGTGATGTCATAGTGCAGGGACAGTGCAGAGTGATGTCATAGTGCAGGAATAGAGCACACAGTGATGATACTGCTTGGACAGTGTGCAGAGTGATGTCATAGTGCAGGAATAGTGCACACAGTGATGTCATAGTGCAGGGACAGTGTGCAGAGTGATGTCATAGTGCAGGGACAGTGTGCAGAGTGATGTCATAATGCACACAGTGATGACAGAGTGCAGGGACAGTGCAGAGAGATGTCATAGTGCAGGGATAGTGCACACAGTGATGTCAGTGCAGGGACAGTGTGCAGAGTGATGACATAGTGCAGGAATAGTGCACACAGTGATGTCATAGTGCAGGAATAGTGCACACAGTGATGTCATAGTGCAGGGACAGTGCATACACTGATCTCAGTGCATGGATTGTGTGCACAGTGATGTCATAGTGCAGGAATAGTGCACACAGTGATGTCAGTGCAGGGACAGTGTGCAGAGTGATGTCATAGTGCAGGAATAGTGCACACAGTGATGTCAGTGCAAAAATAGTGCACACAGTGATGTCAGTGCAAGAATAGTGCACACATTAATGTCAGTGCAAGAATAGTGCGGACAGTGATGTCAGTGCAGGGACAGTGTGCACAGTGATGTCATACTGCAGGGTTAGTGCACAAAGATGTCAGTGCAGGGACAGTGTGCACAGTGATGTCAGTGCATGGACAGTGTGCAAAGTGATGTCATAGTGCAGGAATAGTGCACACAGTGATGTCATAGTGCAGGGGGAAATGCATACAATGTTTAGGCAAGGATGTGTGCAAAGTGATGCATAGTGCAGGAAAAGTGCACAGTGATGATAGTGAGGGGCAGTGTGCACAGTGAAACATAATGCAGGAAAAGTGCACAAGTGATGTATAGTGCAGGGGCAGTGAAATGATGTAATAGTGCAGGGGTTTGTGACACATTTATCTCAGTGCAAGGTTGGTGCAAGTGTGTCATAGTGAGGTTGTCACACAATGATGTCATAGTGCAGGGACAGTGCACAAAGTGATGTCATAGTGGAGGGTTAGTGCACACGTTTGTATAGTGCGGAAAAGTACGCCAGTGATGTCAGTGAGGGACAGTGTGCATAGGAGTCATAGGCAGGGGCAGTTGAGTGATGTCATAGTGAGGGTTGGCACCAGTGATGTCAGTGCAGGATTAGTGCACACAGAGATGTCATAGTGCAGGAAGAATACGCACAGTAATGCCACAGTGCAGTGACAGTGCACGCAGTGATCCAAAAAGTAGTTGTAGAGGCGGACGTCAGCATAAAAAATACCTCCTTTATTCAAGTCACAAAGTACAAAACCAGCAGTGATGTCACAGCTCAGGAAGAGTGTGCACAGTGATGTCATAAGGCATGGAAAGTGCACACTGATGTCAGTGCAGTGAAAGTGCGCACAGTGATGTCACAGTGCAGAAAGAGTATGTACAGTAATGTCACAGTGCAAGGATAGTGCGCACAGTGATGTCACAGTGTACAAACAGTGCGTATGGTGATAACACAGTAAAGAGAGAGTGCACACAGTGATGTCAAAGTGCAATGAGAGTGCACGCAGTGATGTCACAGATCAGGAAGAGTATGCACAGTGATGTCACAGTGCCGGGAGAGTGCACACAGTGCAAGGAGAGTGTTGACAGTGATGTCAAAATGCAGTAATAGTGGATGCAGTGATGTCACAGCTCAGGAAGAGTATGTACAGTGATATCATAGTACAGGGAGCGTGCACACTGGGATGTTAGTTCAGTGAGAGTGCACGCATTGATATCACAGCTCAGGAAGAGTATGCACAGTAATGTCACAGTGCAGAAATAGTGCACACAGTGATGTCAAAAATTTCCCGTGAAGTGACGTCACGTCAGGGGAGTATTTACGTGATATCACATTCGGAAGAGTGCCATAATGTCCGTGCAGTGAGAGTGCAGCGTGATTCAAGCTTGTAAAGGGCGCCAGTGGTTTACAGTGCAGGAATAGTGCACACAGTGATGTCAAAGTGAGGGTGCACGTAGTGATGTCAAAGTGCAGTGAGAGTCCACGCAGTGATGTAACAGCTCAGGAAGAGTATGCACAGTGATGTCACAGTGCAGGAATAGTGCACACAGTGATGTCAAAGTGCAGTAAGAGTGCACGCAGTGATGTCACAGCTCAGGAAGAGTATGCACAGTAATGTCACAGTGCAAAGACACTGCGCACGATGATGGCACCGTGCAGAGAGGGTGTGCATAGTGATATCACAGTGCAGGAAAAGTGTGCATGGTGATAACAGTGAAAGAGTGCATGCAGGGAAGTCATAGTGCAGGGATTGTGCAAGCAGTGATTTCACGGTGCAAAGAGAGTGTGAAAAGTGATGCCACAGTGCAGGAAGAGTGCGCACAGTGATGTCACAGTTCAGAGAGAGTGCACACAGAGATGTCATAGTGCAAGGAGAATGTGCACAATGCAGAAATAGTGTACAAATTAATGTCAAAGTGCTGGGATCTTGCACACATTGTTGTCATAGTGATTGGAGAGTGCACACAGTGATGTCACCGTGCAGGACGAGTGCACACAGTGATGTCAGTGCAGGGATTCTGCATGCAGTGATGTCATAGTGAAGAGAGAGTGCACACAATGATGTTATAGTGCTGAGAGAATGTGCACAGTGATTTCACAGTGCACGAACTACGCAAAGTGATGTCATAGCACAACCGTGGTATCACAGTGCAGGGTGAGTGTGCACAGTGATGTCATAGTGCAGGGAGAGTGCACAAATAAAGTCATAGTGTAGGGAGAGTGCACACAGTGCAGGCAGAGAGCATATAGCGATACCGCACATAGAATGCACACAGTGATGTCATAGTGCAGGAAGAGTGCACGCAATGATGTCACAGTGCACGGAGAGAGCACACAGTGATGTCACAGCGCAGGGAGAGTGCACACAGTGATGTCAAAAGAGCATAGTTGCCAACTTTTGAAAATGGAAAAGCAGGAGATTAAAGAGGGCGGCGCACGTAGCGCGCCGCGGCAAAAATTTGCATGGACACGCCCATCTTTTTGTGTGCCATGCCCCTTCAAAAAGCCACACCCACTCCGCCTAACTACATAATGGCTTTGGAAGAAAGCCAGGTAGATGCCCTTATAGCCAGGTAGTAGCCCCCCGTAACCAGGTAGTAACCCTTACAGGCAGGTAGATGCCCCCTTGTAGCAAGGTAGATGCCCCCTCTGTAGCTAGGTAGAGGCCCCCCTTTAATAGTCAGGTAGTTGCCCCCTTTAGTAGTCAGGTAGTTGCCCCCTTTAGTAGTCAGGTAGGTAGTGCCCCCTATATTAGGGTAGGTAGTGCCCCCTTTAGTAGCCAGCCAGGTAGGTAGTGCCCCCTTTAGTAGCCAGCCAGGTAGTTGCCCCCTTTAGTAGCCAGCCAGGTAGTGCCCCCTTTAGTAGCCAGGTAGGTAGTGCCCCCATTGTAGCCAGCCAGGTAGTTGCCCCCATTGTAGCCAGCCAGGTAGTTGCCCCCATTGTAGCCAGCCAGGTATTGCCCCCCATTGTAGCCAGCCAGTAGTTGCCTCTATTGTAGCCAGCCAGGAGTTGCCCCCATTGTAGCCAGCCAGGTATTGCCCCCATTGTAGCCAGCCAGGTATTGCCCCCATTGTAGCCAGCCAGGTAGTTGCCCCCATTGTAGCCAGCCAGGTATTGCCCCCATTGTATCCAGCCAGGTAGTTGCCCCCATTGTAGCCAGCCAGGTATTGCCCCCATTGTAGCCAGCCAGGTAGTTTCCCCCATTGTAGCCAGCCAGGTATTGCCCCCATTGTAGCCAGCCAGGTAGTTGCCCCCATTGTAGCCAGCCAGGTAGTTTCCCCCATTGTAGCCAGCCAGGTATTGCCCCCATTGTAGCCAGCCAGGTAGTTGCCCCCATTGTAGCCAGCCAGGTAGTTGCCCCATTGTAGCCAGCCAGGTAGGCCCCCCCCCCATTGAAGCCAGGCAGAGCCCCACATGTAGTTAATAAAAATAAAATAATAAATTCCACTTACCTGACCAGGCTCCTGCAGCACCGGCCCGCTCCTGCTCGATCTCCTCAGCGACGCAGGGGGAATGAGAGCAGCCGCGCGTCATTTCCCCTGTGCCACTGACCTGTATGCACGGCGCGCAGCGGCGCCGGACATACAGGGGGAGGAGGGAGCGATCCATCCTGCCTCCTCCCGGCACAGTGAGACCGCGGGCGGGTGAGCGGACCCTGCGCCCTCTTCACCCGCCCGTGGGAACGGACCGGCGGCACCGGAATAGCGCACCAGCGCTACTCCGGCGCCGCGGCCATTTAAAGGACCCCCCGCCGCCTGCTGGCGGCGGGAGAAATGCCAACTCCCCCGGGAGGGCGGGGGGGAACCCCAAATAGCGGGACCCCCCCGCCAAAAACGGGAGAGTTGGCATGTATGCAAAAGAGCAGTCAACATCCTCTCATTTTCTCACTACTACTGTGGCCAAGCTGTACATAGTGGTGTGGGCACTGCAGTTTAGGCTTTTTAGACCTTTCCCTGAGCAGCAAGGTCTCTTGGTTTCAGTTGCTGTTAGGCTGGGTCTCCACAGCACAGGATTTTGGTTATTTTTTCAGCGGATTCAGTATTTTGAATCCGCTGAAAAAAACGACCGCAGCCTGTGCTGTGTAGCCCTCAATAGAAAATCCGTGCTGTAATCTATACAGCACGGATTTTTTACTGAGGTTTTCATACCCCGAAAACTGACCGGCGGAATATAGAACTTTTGTTCTATATTCCGTGGTACCAACGTAAGATTCTCGCAGCCCCAGTGTACTGGGGCGCCGGGAATCTGAAATCCGACCGCCATTTTTTGTGCAAAGACGGGCACTGCGGCGCAGTACAGCAAAGTGAAAATGCCATCGGATTTTGGATGGCTTTTTCACTTTGCTGTGTGGACCTAGCCTTAAAGTTGTTGTGCTGTTTTTTGTTTTTTTCTCACATGTAGGAATTCGAACTTTTTTTTACTTGGCGCCGACCCTCCAGTTCTAAATAGATATAGAAGAGTGTAGAATATGACAGTATGAAGATTTTTGGCGCATTACATAGAGCTTAATGCGCCAAACTTTGTATGGGCAAAGAGTGTAATGCACCAAACTTGGCACACTAAGCTATATGTAATGCGCCAGAAATCTGTCGTATTCTACACTCAGAATCTCATAATCCGAGCATTGAAACATTAAGAAGGCGACATGTATGAATTCTAATGCATACTTTTTTTTTTACTTGGCGCCGACACCACAGTTATAGATAGCTATAGAAGAGTGTAGAATACGACAGATTTTTGGCGAATTACATAGAGCTTAGTGCGCCAAGTTTGGTGCATTACACTCTATGCCCATACACGGTTTGGCGCATTAAGCTCTATGTAATGCGCCAAAAATCTGTGTGTCGGCGCCAAGTAAAAAAAAGTACGCATTCGAATTCATACATGTCGCCCTTTAAGTCTCCACTTTAAAAATAAAAAAAGAGAAAGCAAGGACAATCGCTTTAAGGCGGCTTCCAGACAACACAGTTTTTGTGCAGTTTTAACAGCAATTAATCTGCCTTTATTACCAGCAAGCTTCTTTCACTTATCCAAACTGTTTGGAAAGTGAGTAATCAATTAGTGCGTTTGTATCCCCAAGACTCCAAACACAGGAATTGATTACTTACTTGAAACACCTTTCTGAACAATTTAGACAACTGAACATAGCTTGCTGGTAATAAAGACAGTTTAATTGGAGCGCAGTTAAAATTGCACAAAAACTGCACTGTGTGAAAGCCTCTATCAACTACGGTGAACTAATAACCTTGTGATGGAGGTTTTAAGGTAAAAATCTTTTAGACTCCCAACAAACCTGATTGAGCCCAAACCTATATCTAATAATGACACAGAAAATCCACACTCTGACAATGACAGATGTGCAGACTGATGTCAGCACAGAGACTGGAGCAAGAGGTTCCTCTCTTAGAGGGGTTCTCTCACTACAATGATTAGCTTGTGTACTACAGATTTTACATCTCTTGCAGTCATTTCAATAGAGTGCGCTGTGGAGCTCCTCAGCTCTTTTCCCATAAGCCTTTGCTTTATGCAAAACAGTCAGTGAGGTCTGATAGGCGAGTAAATCCTCACACCAACCAATTTATTGGTGGCTCTCCCTAAGGAGAGATCCTTTCCCCTTCTAAGCCACTTTCGCCTCTCACCCAGCCAAACCAGTAAGTTCTACGCTGCACTGACGAGGGGCAAAAACCCCGAAACAGCTGTCTGCATCTGAACTTAATTGGTTAGGCCAAAATCCTTTTCACTTTGCAAAGCTCCTGCGAGCTACATTGTGAATTGAGGATAACTACATCCAATAGAGTGCGCTGTGGAGTTCCTCAGCTCTTTTCCCATAAGCCTTTGCTTTATGCAAAACAGTCAGTGAGGTCTAATAGGCGAGTAAATTCTCACACCAACCAATTTATTGGTGGCTCTACCTAAGGAGAGATCCTTTCCCCTTCTAAGTCATTTCAATGTAATAGCTAGGAATCGCAGAGCTGATATGTCAATCATTGCTACAGAACCGCCAACAGCCTAACCAGGAAGTGCGAGTCTGAAGTCTAATGCGCCTAATGAATGTGTTAGGCGCTTTGTTCGTAAGACTCAACACTTTCTAATGCGCCTACAATGAGCCGGCGTTCTGGGGGGGTGTCGCATTACACTTGTATTACTAGACACATATATGAATGTGGTTCGGCAAAATTAGGCGCGTTACTGGTCGGACAGGCAGATCTATTTCAATGTGGTCTGTCTGAGCCTGAGGAATCGAAGTGGAGTTAGATTTGCTGTTAGGAAAAAAATATCCCTTATTTCTCAACTTACACCAGTACATTAATAAAAAATTATTTCTGACAATTATCAAATATATAAAATTTAATTATTTAAATTTAATAAAAATTTTTATCATTTAAAATTAATATAAAAATATATCTTCTATAAAATGTATTTAAAATTAATAGAATCTAAAACTAGATTTACATTAAATAACCCACTGATTATGTTGCTCAGAATTTTACAATTTTTTAATTTTTACTACATTAAATTTGAAATTTATTTTTGATGCTCTCACCCTTTATTCTACACACAGCAAGAGCCAGCACAACACAGGTATTGCTGGGACCTGTGGTCCACCAAGCAGTATCAGTACCATAGTTTCTATTCACTGCCATGCTATTCTAAAGACTTTTCTTTTATTTTCACCCTATCTATAACCTTAATACATGTTAGGCTCATTACTAATGCATCTATGTTCCATAATGCGCCAAACATACAAAAGAGGTGCAATGAACTTTAGACACTGTTTGTGAACGCACAAAAACAATTTTCATACATTCAGGTGCAATTGACACTGAAAAAAAGATGCGAAAATGCACTTTGATCCGCCTAGTTCTATAAATGTCTCTCTAAATGTCTGTCACTGTTATGATGGAACCTATATGACTGGCACTATTGTGGTAGGCCCTGTATGGCTGGCACTATTATGGTGGAAACTGTATGGCTAGCACTGTTATTGTGAGCCTGGTAAGGTGGGCACTATTATAGTGGGCATTGTATGGCTGGCACTATAGGGTTGCTTATTCTATTTTAAGGGGCCTAAATGAGAAATCCAGTAAAAACAGTTTTTGTATTTTCTCTGGATTTCATCCTCAAAAGAGTATTTATTTCTGACCCAGTCATGGCAAATCTACAAACTCTACCATAAAAATGTCTGATAGATCCAAGACTACAAAGAGAAGGAAATGAGTTTGAGAGGAGGGTATACACATTACTGACAAAAAGTTCGGGATATTTGGCTTTTTTGTTGAAATTTCAGGATGAACATAAAATTTCTTGAAATTTAGTTTAAATGAACTAAATGAGACCATCTCTTAACTCTAGAAGACACATGTCCAACCGTTCATTGTTTCAGTACTTTTTGAACAACTTGCCTTTGGTGGTGGTGGTGGTGTTATAGTGTGGGCAGGTGTGTCTAGGCAATACAGAACTGCCCGAAACTTTGTGAATGGTACAGTGACAAGCCTCTACTATTTGAATAACATCATTTATCCAGTCATTGTGCCTCTGCATGAACAACACAGGGCTAAAATTATCTTCATGGATGACAATGCTCCAGCTCATGGAGGTCACATCATTAGGGAATAGTTGACGGAGACTAGAGTACCTCAAGTGGAGTGGCCTGCACATTCTCCAGACCTGAACCCCCTAGAAACCTGTGGGATCAGCTGAGTCGCTGTGTGGAAGCTTGTAACCCTGTATCTCTGAACCTGATTGACCTGCTTTTGCCTTGCATCACCAAATTTTTATTTTTTTTCCATCAACTGACCTGTGTAAGGGCTCATTTTTGCAATGTGCATAACAGTTATTGTTGATACCGTTTGGGTGTACATAAGACTTTTGGTTCGATTTTTATTCCATTTTTTTGTGCACAGAAAAAGATGTTATTGGCATTGGGCATTTCTTTTATGGTCAAATGTTAAAAAATTAGGTGTCTTTGGATGGGGTGATTCCAATGATGTTTACTTTTTTATTCTTTCATTTTTTACTATAATAATTCTGCAGCATCTAAGGGTTTCAGTACAAACATGATACGGATCTGAACTTGTTACCCTGCTCACTTTCTGGGAAATAGGAAAACTGAGTAACAACTGCTGTGCAGAATGTGGCATCGCCCAGCTAGACTCTGGACAGTTATATTCTTTACCTGTGTAGGAGTTCAGGAGATTTCACCTTTTTCCAGGAGACTCTCGAACTTTCCAACAGAGTTGGCAAGAATGCACTAGTTATCTCTTTAAATGGCATGTGCCGTGTTGCGGGTGATGCCAGATATCTAATTGCCTGTTTTTGTGTCCAAGCACTAATTTTACAAGCTATGAATGGGATTCACAAAGCTGTCTATATGTGACAAAAAAGTCCAGATATGGCTCTTAGCTAGTCAAGTGTTTGATGTTATGGAACACATATAGCAAACTTAAAGGGCTTGTCTCACTACATTGATTCATCTTACCTCAGTCCTGTTTTCTTGGTTTCACTTTGAATTCAGGGGCGTTTACTGGCTTTTACTAGGCTGCAGTAGAAGCCACGTCTGTAGCTGTAACAACCAGTGCTGGCAGCCTATCAGGAGAGATCAAACAGGTCTGTAGTTATAGCGACCTGAGGAACTGATGCAGCCTAAACAAGAGAGGATATCTAGGAATAGGTAAGACACTGTTAATGGAAAAATATTGCAAACATTTTTTTGCAAGATTTTTAACATAACAAGCAATTCTTGTAGTGAGACAACCCCTTTAAGGCCTGCAGGCCAAATGCGGTGTGCCACGTCATTTTATGCGCCCTCTGACAACTTAAACACAGTCAGCAAAGACAGACCAGAGAGACAGACCCGTCCGGATGGAGGACTGGCTTTCCACTTTCTCCAAAGGACGCAACCAGTGCTTGGCTGTGGCGGTGGCAACAGCACAGGGAGCAGACACCATATTGGATTCAGAGCACTGGTGCCTTCCACATCACTATGTTCAGCAACTCATAGGCAGTGGCACAACAATGACAATCCTAACTAGGCACCCTAGCCACCCTCCAAGGAGGTTAAAGGCTATTACACAACCTTAACCCCTTAAGGACCCAACCAGTTTTGGCCTCTCTGACACAGCCCTATTTTTGAAATCTGGCATGTGTCACTTTATGTGCGAATAACTTTTTGACACTTTTACCTATCCATGTGATTCAGAGATTGTTTTCTCGTGACACATTGTGTTTTAAGTTAGTAAGAAATTTTTGTCCATAAAATCCTTGTTTGTTTGTGAAATATATAAAAATGTTGTGAAAATTTGAAAAAATGTGTCATTTTCAAAGTTCTAAAATTTCTGCGTGCAAGACAGATACTTATTCACCACAAAATCATTTATAACCAGCATCTACCGTATGTCCACTGTAGGTTGGCATCATTTTTTAAATTTGTTTTTATTTTTTTACAACATTAGGGGGCTTAGAAATGTAGTAGTTTTTCACATTTTCAAGAAAATTGCAACATTGATATTTTTAGATCAGTCCAGTTCTGATGTGGCTTTGAAGGGCCTGTATGCCATATCCCCATAAATTACTACACCTAAGAAACTACACCCCTTAAAGTATTAAAAACAGCATTTAGGAAGTTTATTAACACATTAGGTGTTTCACAGGAATTAAAGCGAAGTGGAGGTGACACTTCAAAATTTCACTTTTCTTGCAGATTTTCAATTTTTATCCATTATTAACTGGAACATGGTAGATGAAGCCATGGAAATGCAGCTTGATTTTGATTCCCCAGATTCTGCCGCATTTAAAGATATCCCATATGTGGCCCTAGTGCTCTATTTGGCTCAACCACAAGCCTAACAGTAGGAGGAGCACCTACCAGACTTTGGGGTCTTATTTTCATTATAATTTTATTTAGGCACCATTTCAGGTTTGCGGACACCCTAAGGTGCTAAAACTTATAAACACCCCTAAAAAAGACCCTATATTGGAAACGACACCTCTTAAGGAATATATCCAGGGGTGTAGTGAGTATATCGACCACACCACAATTTTTTTAGCGTTATGCTATGAAAATCAAAAATATTTTTTTTTACAACAACCTGCAATTTTAGCTTAAAATGTTTCATTTTTACAAGAAATCCTGGAAAAAAAGAATTCCAAAGTTTGTTGCACAATTTTTTCTAAGTATGGCAATGCCCTATATGTGTGTGTAAACTGCTGTTTGGGCACTTGGCAGGGTGTACAAGGGATGGAGTGCTATTTGACTTTTGGAACGCAGATTTTGGTGGGTGCCATTTGCAAAGCCCCTAAATTACCAGATCAGATGAAACCTTCCAGAAGTCACCCCATTTTGAAATCAATACTCCTTAGGGAATTCATCTCTGGGACGCAGTTCCGCCATTGTTCTTTGGGATTCATTTTTACAGTGTTATGCCGTGTGGCATAAATGACACAAATGACTATGTGGGTTGGTACAATTACAAGAAAATACATTTTATACAGGTTTTTATATTTTATTACTTTTACACAATAGAAATGCATTTAGATAAAACTGTGCTTTTATGTCATCATAGTCTGAGAGCCATAACTTTTTTATTTTTTCGTATATGGAGCAGATTGAGGACTTGTTTTTTTGTGGGATGAGTTGATGTTTTTATTGGTACCATTATGGGGTGCATATGACGCTTTGATCACTTTTTATTAAGGTTTTGTGAGGTGTTTTGAACAAAATACAGCAATCCTGGTAGTGTTTTTTTATTTTTTTACAGTGGTCATTGTGCGGTATAAATGACATGCTAGCTTTACTGAGCAGGTCGATACGATTACAGAGATACCCAATTTGTATTTTCTTTATGTTTTATTGCTTTTACACAATAAAAACACTTTTATTCAAAAAGGAAAACAGTAGGGGCTTGTTTTTTGCAGGATGATTTGACACTTTTATTAATATAATTTGGCGGACAAGGCTTTTTATCACTTTTAAATCTGTTTTTTGGAAGGCAGGGTGAAGAAAATACTGCAATGCTAGTAGTGTTTTTTATTTTTAAACAGCGCTCATCGTGAAGTATGCGTGACAAGTTCATTTTTTATTTGTGGGTCGAGACGATTACAGTGATACCCAATTTATATTGTTTTTTATGCTGAAGCACTTAAAAAAAGTGTTTTTATTGGGTAAAACAATGATTATGCATCGCTATCTTCTAATAGCCATAACTTTTAAATTTTCTGTGTAAAGAGTTTTTTGCGGGATGAACTTACCTTGTAAGGGGCCCCACCTTGGTGTTTATATGCGTTTTTGATCGCTTTTATTAAATTTTATGTGCTGCAGGATGAACAAAAATTGCAATTCTGTGATTGTTTTTTTTTTTTTTTACAACGTTCACCGTGCGGGTTAATTAACAGATTTAAAGGGTAGGTCATTCTGCACACGGCGATACCAAATATGTGAACTTAATTTATTTGTTATCTTTTTGGGGTCGATTGGTTTTTTTAATGGGGAAAAGGGCGGTGTATGTGTTTTTATTTTAAATTTTGTGTTTGTGTTTTTCTGTTTTTTCTACTTTTTCAATTTTTTTTTACTTTTCCCCATAGGGAAATTGTATGACTGCTCTGTATTGGTCTCTATGACAAACGTCAATCACCATGCCCGGCAATGCCCGACACGGCCGGGCATGGTGACGTCACAGACAGCCCGGAAAGTATTTAATACCTTTCTGGCTGTCTGGTAGAAGACCGTGCGGCTGCTGCTAACTCGGTCCTTCTGTATCTCGCTTAGTTATCACAATCGCTATATCACGATAACTAAGGGGTTAATCGCCCCCACCCAAGTGATCTCCGGTCGGGGCTGATGCTGCGGGATGTCAGCTGCAATATGCAGCTGACATACCGCAGCGATTGTGCGAACACTGTTTTATTGTTCGCACGATCCCCAGGATGTATGCATACGTCCAGGTGCGTTAACCCCCAAACAAGCTAAATGTATGCATACGTCCAAGGTCGTTAAGGGGTTAAAGGACATCTTGGCCTATTACTGACCATGTGCAACAAAATGGGTCTTCGAGGGCAACAAAAAAAGTAAAGTGGCCATCAGTAAAACTGAGTTTGACACCCGTATTAAACAGGAAGGTTAATACTATTGGTGTGCTTAAAAATGAATCCATTATGTGGGGTGCATTGAGTTGTTTTTTGTGGTTCATGACACGTTTTTTGCCAGGATTTGTTGTAAAAGCTGAAGAACTAGGATTCATGTAAATGCACCAAAAGGGTGAATACACACAGGATGGATTTGCTGTGGATTTTCCATGCACAGAAAATGCAGTGTGGATTACACTACTAGCCATGTAGATATGTAGTGGGGAAAATAAGTATTTGATACACTGGCAGTTTTGCAGTTTTCTCACCTACGAAGAATTGGGGGGGGGGTCTATCATTTGTATGGTAGGTACTGTATACTTCAACTGTGAGAGATCAGCAAGAATTCTGGCTCTCACAGACCTGTTTTCTTTAAGAAGCCCTCCTACTCTGTACTCATTACCTGTTTGAACTTGTTACTTCTATAAAATACACTTGTCCACACACTCAATCAATTACACTCCAACCTCTCCACCATGGCCAAGACCAAAGAGTTGCCTATGAACACCAAGGACAAAATTGTAGACCTGCAAAATGTTGGGATGGGCTACAGGACAATAGGCTGGGGCTACATGCCAAATCTCGCCTTGTAAAGTAAGGATGATTCTGAGAAAGGTCAGGAATCAGCCCAGAACTACATGGGAGGAACTGGTCAATGACCTGAATAGAGCTGGGACCACTGTCTCAAAGATTATCAGATTTTAACAGTGAATTATCTGTGGAAAATTTCGGCAGCAAATCCTTTGTGTGTGTTCATCCTTAAACCTACATGTGGGTTCTCTCAGTTGTAGTGAGCAACGTGTTCCCATTTTATTAAGATTGGTTTCATCAACTTATGTTGTATAAATTTATTTTGCTGTTTAGGGTAAATGCACAAGACATGGATTTGCTGTACAAATTTTTCACAGAAAATTTGCAAGTAGATCTGCAAGTAAAAATCTGCAACAGAATGTGTAGATTTTGCACCATTCAATTTATTGGGATAAAATCAACAGTAAATCTGCAATAGAAAATAACATGTTGTGGAATTACAGTAAGAATCCAAATCACAGGTCAATTTTCTATATATATACTTATATATACACTGGTAACTTTTCCCAGGGTTCATGTTTAGCTGAGATCAAGATCATCATTTGAAAAGGACCTTAGATAATTAAAATGTCATACGTTGATAACAAACAGAATCTTCTGAGCCTTACGTTTATTGGATTTTGTAGTCTCTCTTTTTAGGACTGCTTATGTGTGATCACATTTTCATAACACCTATAGTAGAATACACCATGTTCTAATTGTATGAAAAAATACCAACACCAAGGAGGTCCCCAGAAGAAGCCCTATGCGAAACGTGCATCGGGACTGCATATGCTTGGTAGTGGAAATTTTGTTAAGGGTAAGAGCATCCACTTCTTTCAAGTTTGTATTCAGGCATGGACTGGCCCACAGGGGAATTAATCTGAGCTAGTCTATTGTCTGGATAATCGACCTCACCCACCTTATTCTTGGTCTTTAAAATATAGCTACCCCAAGGCTGTTTCCTGGCCTTATTGTAAGTTGGTAACGGACCGGTCTTATAACCAAATGAGGGACTGGTGGCAGTTTATTGGGCTGACAGAGCTCTGTTTAACCAGCGTGGGTAAACAGATCTCTCCCAGCCGTTCAGGGTTGTGGGTGAGTAGGGCGTCCTCTTGCACTCCCTGGGTCTTCCTGTGCCTGTGTGGACAGGGGTTAACTGTGAAACAGTATCTGGCTGACCTTGTCACGATACACCCCAAGTCAGGCCGTTGACACTCTAGTGGGCCGGCGGGGTTTTCCTGACAGATTGGCTTAGGCATGGTGGGATCAAGACAATAGTGTGTGTGAGTGTGGGGCCCGTATTCCCAGACACTAAGGACTACCAGCAGTGGCTTTTTCTGCTGGGGTCTTAAGATTAGCTCAGCACTAGTCGGAATGCAAATACGAGGTGTTGGGTACGTTCAGGTTGCGGTTTATGTGTTAGTAACCATAGGTTGCAAGGATGGCTGGTCGCGGCAGGGGCAGAACTAACCAACTGGCCAAAGCTCTAGGCCCTGATAAAACAGCGAAGTTAGCCAGGAGGAGCTTGGCCCAGAAAAGGCTGTGGACTATGAAGGCGAGGAGGAGTCCAGCTCATGCTCTTCAAGGAGCCAGTCACAGATAGTCAATTGCGCAGTGGGCCACTCACCTTCCGCTATTCTCTTGAAAGCTGCCCTGGCTAAACTTGAGGCTGGAGACCCCATCACCTACCATGCCCTCCTAGCAGCTTGCCTGCAGTACTTTGTTAGCGGGCAGAGGAACGCCAGCACGAGCGTGACCACCAGTTACAGATGCTCCAGCTACAAAAGGCACAGTCTACCCTGGCCAGTCAAGAGTCCCCCAAAGTTAAGGGCAGAGGACTTGCCCATGATGGATAAAGGCAGGGACCTGGACACTGTCCTGCTGGCATTTGAGAAAATTTGCCACCAGCACCATGTACCTGAGGACCAGTGGGTCCGGTTCGTAACTCCTCGTCTCAGGGGTAAAGCACTGAAGATCTTTGGGGACCTGCCCAGCAATGCCACCCTGACCTTTGAGAAAGTCAAGCCCGGGGGCTGATCCCCGGGAAATAAAAACCTCACCCCTGAGATGCACAAGAAAAAGCTCC
This sequence comes from Phyllomedusa bahiana, assembly GCA_025379985.1. Taxonomy (NCBI): domain Eukaryota; kingdom Metazoa; phylum Chordata; class Amphibia; order Anura; family Hylidae; genus Phyllomedusa; species Phyllomedusa bahiana. Next base: position 19,140 of record JAODAL010004094.1, read on the forward strand.
GGAGTTTGCAGCGGGGTCCTACCGACAGCTGGGCCGACCACATGTGGACCCTCCAGAGAGCAGTCGACCAGTGGACCTCGGAGTTGGAGATCACCACTGTCCAGCAGCTGAAGGAGCTCATTGCGACGGAGCAGTTCCTGTGGAACTACCCACAGCAGCACCTTTGTGACAGGAAACCAAAGGAGGCCTCCGCCACAGCAATCCTCGCTAACGAATATGCCAAAAATCGGGCACCGGAGGCCAGGAAGCATGCCAGCTGGAGAGGGGGTAAGGCATCTGTTGTGCCAGTTGTCCCTACCCATAAGCCCAGGGGACCCCAAGCCCATGCTTCCACATCCGTGGGGGAGCCCCGACTCTGTCCCTATGGCAAACAGCCGGGACACTACAAGGTCGCATGTCCCCAGCGCCAGAAGGGCCCATCTAAGTCCCCTTTTCTAAGGCCCCCCAATGTTTTGTGTGTGGGTTGCAGAAGGCACCTTGATAACTACCAGCCCGTCACTGTAGGCCGGGATGTGGCCATGGGACTCTTGGACACAGGCACGGTGATGACTGTGGTGCGGCCTGAGCTGGTGTCCCCAAAGGACATGATACCCGGAAAGACCCGCGCTGTCTCCGGAATTGGAGGCGTGGTGCCGTCGCTGCCAGTAGCCAAGGTATTTGGACTGGGGTGCTGGGCAGGGAGTGCGGGAGGTGGGGGTATCGCCGAACATTCCAGCCAGTGTTTTGTTAGGGACAGACTTGTGGTGGCTGGTGGCACGTTTTGAAGCCCCTGAATCCCCAAGGTCTGCTCCCCCCAAATGTCATCTGTTATCCACCCCAGTTAATAATGTGGACCATGTTATTAATCTGCATACTGAGGGGAGTATGGGGGTGGGTGATGTGTATTCCTCTCCATCCTGTGGAGAGGAGGTCGGATCATCAGGGTGCAATGGGGCAGCAGGATGTGTCCAGCAATCCTGCTGGGATTTGTTGTCCTCTGGTGTGGTATCAGAGGGGATAAACGTGGGGCAGACAGCTGCAGTGGTGGAGCATGCAGGTGAGGCAGGGCTCCAAGGTAAGGCCATAGCGCAGGGTCTCCCCACAGCCCGGACAGACGGGGGGGCTGCCAGCGGGGGTGGGGGTGCAAGCAGGTGAGACAGGGCTCCCAGGAGAAGCCACAGGGCAGGGTCTCCCCACAAATGGGATGTCAGAGGGCCAGGTTAGGCCAAGCGGACTGGTGACTTGTATAGACGCCGAGGTGGAAGGAGCCCCACCAGCAGTTGCAGTGGCTGAGGCCGCTGTCACGCGCAGTGGGAGTGCCAGGAACCAGGAGGTCCCTCAGGGGCCCGACGGTATCCTCCCATTCGACCAGGTAAATGCCAGGGTAAGCAAGGGCCGGGAGACAGGTCCCGGGGAACTAACAGAAGACGTGGCAGTCTCATCCATTCTGGCCACGTCTAGTCGAGAGTTTCAGGCAGCGTTAGAGGCTGACGACAGCCTGAAAGCTCTCAAGGAGCAGGCGGCACAGACTCCCTTGGACTCAGACACCGCGCGGGTGGTCTGGGACCAAGGACGGCTGTACCACGTGACGGTCCGACCGTGTTCACTGGACTCGTGGCCTAGGGACTGACGGTTGGTGGTACCCTATCCGTTCAGGGCAGAGTTGTTGCAGGTCGCGCACGAGATTCCGATGGCTGGACACCTAGGGATCACCAAGACAAAGGAAAGGCGGGCCCAGCATTTCTACTCTGCACATCATAGACGAGCCTTTCAGGAGGGTGGCTGCGGATTTAATTGGACCGCTGTCCATTCCCAGCAGCTCCAGGAAATGCTTTGTACTGACAGTAGTAGATTATGCCACTCGGTACCCAGAAGTGGTAGCCCTATCGTCCATTTGGGCTGACAAGGTGGCCACCGCCTTACTAGAATTTTTTTCTCGAGTGGGCTTTCCCCAGGAAATGCTCACAGTTCATGTCGCAGTTTATGGAGTCCCTCTGTAAGCAGATACAGGTGCAACATCTGGTGGCCAGCCCGTACCACCCACAGACTAATGGCCTGTGTGAACGGTTCAATGGTACACTGAAGCAGATGCTTAAGATGTTGGTCAACAATCACGGGCGCGACTGGGAGTGGTAACTCCCACACCTACTATTCACTTACCGGGAGGTTTCACAGGCCTCAACGGGGTTCTCCCCCTTCGAACTCCCGTATGGGCGACGTGTATGGGGGCCCCTGGCAGTGCTGAAGGAGGTCTGGGAGGGAGACTTAGCCACCTCAGAGGTGTCGGTCATCGAGTATGTTGTGCGCTTCCGTGACAAAATGCAGACCTTGACGCAGCTGGTACATCAAAATATGTTGTGGGCCCAGGCTGACCAGAAGCAGTGGTAAGACCAGAACGCTTGTGAAAGGACCTACCAGGTGGGTCAGAAAGTATGGGTACTGATCCCACTCAACGCCGCCACGTGCCTAGTCACCCTGAACCACAACCAGGGAAGGCGGAAGGCCTTCCACGTACACATGATGAAGGCGCACCATGAGCGAGAGGCATGTGCCCTTCCCGTGTGTAACCTGCCCCAGGAAGAAGAGACTCTCCTGGATATGCTCGCCCCGGTCATGGCGGGTGGATCCATGGAGGATGTGCAGACAGCTCCTGGCGGACCAACGGTCCCAGCTGTGTGCAACTCTCCATCCCTTACGGGCATTGTTCACAGACGTGCCTGGAAGGACGGAGTCAGCCGACCATCACGTGGACACTGGAGATCACCCCCGTTCAGCATATCGGATCTCCCTCGAAGTGCAACAGCACATGCACAAGGAGATCGATGAGATGCTGAAACTGGGGGTCATCCAGGCGTCCAACAGTGTTTGGGCCTCGTCCGTAGTCCTCGTCCCCACCTGGTTCAGCGTGGACTACAGGGGGCTCGATGCTGTCAGGGTCACCGATGCATACCCAATGCCACGCATCGATGACCCGCTCGATCAGTTGGCCGTGGCCAAGTACCTGACCATCATGGATCTGAGCCGCGATATTGGTAGATTCCCCTGACCCGTTAGGAACGGGAACGCTCTGCCTTTATCACCCCATTCGGACTGTACGAGTCCACAGTCATTCCATTCGGCATGAAGAATGCTACTGCCACTTTTCAGTAGATGGTCAACACACTGTTCAAGGGACTTGAAAGGTACGCAGCTGTGTATCTGGAGGACATAGCCGTTTTCAGTCCCACCTGGGAGGATAACCTCCAGCACCTGCCGCAGGTGGTCGGGCGGATCTGCCAGACAGGCTTGACCATCAAGCCGGAAAAGTGCCAGCTGGGCATGAGTGAGGTCCACTACCTGGGGCACCGGTTAGGCTTGAAGCCAGAGCCCGGAAAAGTGGATGCCATCGCATCCTGGCCCACCCCCAGGACCAAGAAGCAGGTGATGTCCTTCTTGGCCACCGCTGGGTACTATAGGAGGTTTTTTTCCACACTATAGCAGCCTGGCAAAGCCCCTGACTGCATTTCACCAGGAAGGTGCCCTCCGCAGCGATTGGAAAAACGACTGTGAGAGGGCCCCTTCCAGGCCCTCAAAGCCCCCCCTGTCCAGCTCCCCAGTACTACAAGCAGCCGACTTCACCTGTCCGTTTATAGTACAATCCGACGCCAGTGACTTTGGCCTCAGTGCAGTGCTCAACCAGGTTGACACAACGGGACAGGAACATCCTGTTATGCACCTGAGCTGGAAGCTTCTGCCGAGTGAAGTGGTCTACTCCACGATGGAGAAGGAATGCCTGGCGATAGTGTGGACCCTGCAGTGGCTGTAGCCCTACTTATATGTGCGTCATTTCATCGTGAAGACAGACCACAACCCCCTGAGCTGGTTATACACAGTCTCAGGAACCAATGGGAGGTTTCTACGCTGGAGTCTGGTGATCCAACAGTACCACTTCGCCATTCGCCACCAGAGGGGCCAAGACCACGGCAACGCCGATGTGTTGTTCTGACAGGGAGAGGGGGAACACGGGCGCCTGGGAGAACACCGAGTGGTGATGCCCCTAGCGCCCTCTAAAGGGGGGAGGTGTGAGGAATATTGACACAAAATGACTAAGTCATTGACTAAGTCATTCCCCTCAACCCCCCCTCCAACTTCATAACTCAAGTCACTCAGCTGCATTGCAAATGCCCTTCCATAGGAAGCCGTCAATTATGCAGGAAACATTCAGACCTGGCGAACAAAGGACAGAGAGGGATCATCCTAGCAGGAGGTCAGCACATGAAAGAATCCTCATTCAAATTCATTAGCACCTGAAAACACATGGGCTCTCAGACCCCCGGGTTCAAAGACTTTAGCCAACAGATGTCAGACTCAAAGTTTCTGATATTTCATAAAGATTTATGAGAGAATCGTGTATCCAAGGTATACAGCGGTTTCATATTTTAAAACGCGTATAGCTGCCACTCCCATGTTCGTAGGACACATGGTAAGGGAGAAACACAAAGCTGGGCTTAGAAACCAAATAGGATGGGCATGTGTGGTACCAGGTCGTAGCTTAGGCCCATCCGGTTCCGAAGGTACCATTGGTTCAGTTCTGTACCAAGGCCCTGCCGCAGTATGGCGCATTTTGTGTTTGTCCAAAAATGGCATGGCCAGAGAGGGAGGAGTTTGTAGACCATCCCATGGGTGTGAGTGGGAGTGTAGGGGGCTCCGACATGGGCTGCCCCATTATTGTTATAAGCCAGGTATGCCTATTGTTGTTCTTTGGAGGGGGGGGGGGTGCCTGACACCAGCATTCCAGGAGCACCCACATAGAAGCAAGGCCACATTAACCTCCCCATGTGGGCCCAGCACCAAGCCAACCTAAGGAAACTAGACACATCTTGCTGCCTTTGTTTGTAACCATACCCATATTTGCACCTCTGACCAATATCTGTATAGTATTGTCCCTATGTATATATTGTCCATGTAGTGCGCCCTCCAAGGCGAATTAAATCTATAAATTTTAACTGAGCTAGTCTGTTGTCTTGATAATCAACCTCACCCACCTTATTCCCGGTCTTTAAAATATAGTTACCCTAAGGCTGGTTCCTGGCCTTATTGTAAGTCGGTAACAGACTGGTCTTATAACGAAACAAGGGACTTTTGGCAGTTTATTGGGCTGACAGAGCTCTGTTTAACCAGCATGGGTAAACAGATCTCTCCCAGCCGTTCAGGGTTGTGCGCGAGTAGGGTGTCCTCTCGCACTCCCTGGTTCTTCCTGTGCCCGCGTGGACAGAGGTTAACTGTGAAACAGTATCTGGCTGACCTTGTCACGATACACTAGTGGGCCAGCGCCGTTTTCCTGACAACTAGTGCATCACAAAAATTTAGAATATAATTAAAAAGAGTTCTCCGAGGTTCTCTTTTTATTTGTTTTAGGGCTCACAAATTATATTAACCTTGTAATTTTCAACGTATGATCTGACAAATATGGGTTTTTTTCTCTTTTTGACTTAAAAATTTGATCTAAATTTATTTTTTCAAGTTTTTCCCTAATTTTTTAGATGCTTTAAAGGGTGGGGCGAATCCTCAAAAATTCGGTTCGGCATCGCCGAATTTTCCCGTCAAAATTTTTTTCGGTCCCGAATTACTTCGGCACAAAGCTTAAAAAAAACAGCATTTCCCCGGGTGCACGGGCCTGCAGGGTGCTGAGAACGTTTTGCATGTTTAAATAGCAGGGGGGAGTTGGGGTTTGGTCTTAAAAATGTTTTTTTAAGTTTACACGGAGATGCCGCCGCCTTAGAACCTTCATATAAAATTCCCTGGCACTTAAGAGGCAAAATGACCAAAAAACTGAAGGGGGAAATGTTGCTGAAAAAGTAAAGTCAGCGAAAGCGGAAAAAAACAAGCTGAGAGTCAGGGGCAACATTAGTGAGAGAGTGGAAGGTGAGGGCGGCACCACGCAGATGGGGTCAAGAGGGGCACAATGACATTCTGGGGGGCAAAACAGTAATGGGCCACAAGGGGGACAATGACACAGATGGAGGTTCGGTAGCAGCCACACAGCAGCATGGGTCAGCCCGTCCAATGACTTCTGGAGGTGAAAAAAAAGGGAGTAGGTCACAGAGTGGAAACAATACAGAGAGTGGATTTAAAACTCCCCACACACAGCAGAGGTCAGGCATTTACAAGACATTCTGGGGTGGCAAAAACAGGAGTGGGCCCAAAAAAAAGGCCAATGCACTGTGGGAGGTCACGACAGCAGCAGCATAGGTCAGTCAGTGACACAATCACATTTGGAGGTGGCAAAAACAGATGGGCCAAGATTGGCACAATGACACAGGGGGAGGCCAACAGTCACACACACATGAGGTCAGACGTGGCCAAGACATTCTGGGGGTGGAAAAAAAACAGGGTAGGCTACAGAGTGGCAACAATGACGAGAGTGGGGTCACACAGCAGCCACAGCAGCCAATGAGGTCAGGCGGGGCCAAAAACATTCTGGAGGTGCAAAAACTGGAGTGGGCCACAAGTGGCACAATACACATGTGGAGGTCAGACAGCGCAGAAAAGAGGTCAGTCATGACAAAATCCCATTCTGGAGGTGCAAAAACAGGATTGGGCCACAGAGTGGCACAATGACACAGGTGGGGGTCACGCAGCAGCACATGAGGTCGGGGTTTGGGGCACAATGAAAAACTGGAGGGGCAAAAAACAGGATGGGCCCACAGAGTGCACAAGACACAATGTGGAGGGTCCGACGCAGCAGCATGAGGTCGACAGTGGACAATGACATTCTGGAGGGGGGCAAAAACAGGAGTAGGCCCAAGTGGCACAATAAAGTGTGGAGGGAAAGGCAGCAGCAGAAAGAGGTCAGTAGTAAAAATCACATTCTGGAGGTGGAAAAACAGCTGTGGCCCCCGTGGCCAATGACAGAGAGTGGAGGGACGGGGGCAGCGAAGAGGTCAGGCAGGGCACAATGACATTTGGAGGTGGCAAAACAGTAGTAGGCCACAGAGTGGCAAATGAAACAGTGTGGGGGGCACGACAGCAGCAGTAGCAGAGTCGGGCAGGGCAAAAGACTTTATGGAGGTGGCAAATAGTAGTAGGCCACAGAGGGCACAAGACAGAGAGTGGAGGTGACGGGGGGCACCCAGATGACAGGCAGGGGCACAAACATTTGGAGGGGGCAAAAAGTAGCCACGGTGCACAATGAAACATGTGGAGGTCACACAGCCAGCGCTTGAGGTCGGGCAGTGGCACAAGACTTATGGGGGTGGCAAAACGTAGTACCCAAGTGGCACAATGACAGAGTGGAGGGATGGTGGAAGCAGAGAGGGCAGGGGGGCACAATGACATTGGGGAGGTGTCAAAAACGGGAGAGGCCACAAGTGGCACAATACACAGTGTGGAGGGCAGGGAAAGCGCAGCACACAGTCAGTGACCAATCACATTCGAGGTGGCAAAAACGGGAGTAGGTCACGGGGGCACAATTTACAGAGAGTGGGGGTTTGACGGCGGAGGAGAACAAACATGGGGTCAAGAGGGGCACAATGCCAGTTGTAGGTGACCCAGCAGCAAAAAAAAGCGCAGCGCAGAGGACGAGAGTGGCACAATGACACAGTGGGGTTTTCACGGCCCCACAACAGCGCAGCCAAAAAGAGGTCTAGAGGGCCAATGAAGAGTGTGGGGGTGGGGGGCAATCCCATCCCGGTTTAAAAATGGTTGGTGGCAATGGGAAATGGCAGCAGATTTGGGCATCAGGCGGGGGGCGGCATCGAATAGTGGCGGGGAAACAGGTAGATTAAACCCCAGAATCTTTTCTCACATTTTGGGTGGGGGCGCATGGTGATGTATCGACGCCTAAGGCATTGGGGTGGAAATCCGACCGATCCACGCCTGATTCATCTTGACAAGGTCAGCGTTACATTTTCCTGTGGACAAGGGGTTCCCTTGGGGAATGAGGCCCCCCCGCGGCACTGACGACCCGCTCTGATGCCACACTACTGGCCGGGAAGGACAGCTTCTCTACTGAAAAACTCGGCAAGTTGCGGCCACCATCCAGTTTGGCTCCCCAGTAGTCCGGGCTTTAACTGGGGTGGCAGAGGCTGTCCAAGTAGACCACCACCTTTTGGGTTCAGGACTGCTCCAGGTCCGCTGCTGCTGGCATGCCCTCCTACTAGGGGTGAAGGAAGCTGCTCATCAGTGACCCAGACTTAGGTTGTCTGATGGAGTGGTACTGCCCCTACCCCCACCTTCCCCCCACAGCCTGGCAGTAGTCGGAGCCTGAAAACCCCCCCGGTCAACCTGTCAGAGGAGGGACGATCCGCACATAGGCAGCGGGCCAACGACTAGGGAGGATTTCCCTTAGTAATTTTGAGTTTGCCCCTCCCTCCATACGGGGGAAAAAGGGCCCCTTTTTTGGACCGGTGCGAGGGCCCAAATGGGGGGAGGCCAGAAGTCATCCCTCTGCCGGATGCTGACTATTGGGCGTCACTACCAGGCAAATCCATCGCGGGCCATTGCACAAGTACTGAGGGGGTCCCGCCTCCTCTCTACTGTATACTGCCAGGTGCTTTTCGGGTCAAACTGCCCGTCTTTCCCCCATCCATCTCCTCCTTCAGCTGCTCCTGCTCCCTCCTTGTCACCGGGTAGAAAAACCCCCCATTTCAACCAACAATGCTTCTCTCCCCAAGTCCTCCCCCTCCTCATTTCAGGGCCCCCCGCGGACTCATGTGGCCGCGGATATTCCCACACTCGGTCCCCCCCAACAGATTTTTCAGCATCTTTCCAGGGGATGAAGCATGGAAAGACGTTATTCACCCGTAGCCCGGCACTGACAAATAGCGTCCTCCTAAAGCCTCAACAAACGGGGGTGTCACGCATGAGCGCCACTGGGGGGCCGCGGACATTTGACAGGGGCCGCAGTTTGACAAGTGGGGAGAAAGCGCCGCTCCCGCCAAGTTTTTGGTGGCCTGGGGGAGGAAGCACATTCACCCATGGGCCCCTAAAGGACATTACTGGGGCCCGACCGAAATTTCAGTCCAGAAAAGTCCCCGCTGCCGGCACCGGGAAAAAACCGATAAGCCAAGGACTGCCCCCCTTCTGTTTTTACATATTTATGAAGGTGGTATTGCCTTTTTTTGGGAAAAAAAAATTTCGGCTTGGAACCTCCATCTCGGCTCGGGACAACCATTATTCTCTGAACGGGGCAAGTCCCCATTTTGGGAAAAGGGGGGACTACGCACCAACAACTTGGACGGGGCACGGTCAGCTTCTGCCCTTAGGGGGTTGGACGCATATTGTTGTCTCTTTGCAAAACGCCCCTGAATGAATGCGGCACCATGGTAGCGAGGGGCCTACCGGGGGTGATGTCAAAGCGAAAAACTCCCTTCTGCAGAGGTGGGGAGCCTTTAAGGCTGCAATGGCATGCGTGCCACTGGGTGCTGCTGCTGCTGTTGCTGCGGCACGGATGGACCCCCATCTAGCACGTTTCTCCCGGGCCACGGGTGGGGACGTTGCATTGTTGACGCAGGGGCCCTGGGGCCAACGTTACTCCCTGGCCACGCTTTCCCTTTTTGCCCAAATTCTAATAAACCCATATTTTTGGCTCCTTTGGTGTTTAGAAAGAACTGCCACACCGCCCGGGACTGATTTTACCGCCAAAAAGCTCCGCACGATCTACTGCCGCAGCTGCCTGCTGAGCCCCCTGTCCGCACTTTCTTGGGCCTGTGAACGGGTTTTTTACCCCGTGGCCACTTGGCCCCGACCTCACCTGCGGCTACCCGTGAAACGGCCACACAGCCCCCTTGTGGCTGCGCCGCTCCTACGCACAACTGGCCCCTTCTTTTTACCTGACCCCATGATGAATCCCTTTCTTCACCGGCTCCCAAGGAGTCGGCTACATCATCATCCCTTGGGTTTCATCGTCACGCTGTCCTCACACCGGTCTTGGTGCAGAGGGTGACCCCAACAACATGACCCCCAGGGCCACTCCCACACTATACTTTGCCGCCTATGCAAGAAGCAGGGGATATGCCCCATTTCTTCGCGCCAAGTAGTACGACTGCCCTCCCAAAATTTTTCATCCTCGTATATAGTGGCGCTGGCTCAGACCAAAAGTAGATTCGGTGAGGAACCGGATGGGAAAAGGCGGGTTGAGGGCAGGGGAGGGGCCCCGACCCCTCCTGGCCATCCCCCCAAAAGGGTTTTTGTCGAGGTTTCCCCCCTACCCTTCTGAGGGCCAGATGTTATCTGGGAGGAAGTGGGTGACCCATCAACCAATAAAGAACCTTTGGTTCAGTCAGCACAGCCGCTAGATGACACGGCAGTTTTTGGGCCCCCCGATGACCCCCGCTGCGATGTCCCCTTTCTGTGCTGCACCTGGGGGGCCGTTCCAGGAAGTTTGGCCCCTGCCACTCGCAGGTGAAGAGGCCCCCCCCTCTGTCTGACATACTGTTTGTTCTAAAATGACAGACACTGTTGATGAAGAATCGTATATGATAAAAAACACTTTTTTTTTTTGAATACAAGTGAACCCCGTAACAACTTGGGTAACCCTTGGTAAAATTGCGCTCCACAACTGGCCAGGGAAAAAATTTACTTGTATGTGCCGTTTAAAAACCTTTTGTATTTTAACTAATGGAAAAGCACAAACAGGGGTTAATTAACCTTTTTAAAAAAATTTTTGCTACAGAATTTTTCTGTGGCGGTGAAAAAAAATTTCTTTTACGAGTACAACTGCAGAAAAATACTTAGTTAAACCCTTGGGTGTAAATTGCGCCAAACAATTGAGCAACCACAAAAATACAGCTTTTTAGCGTGTTACAATGGGGTTTTTTACGCACACAACAAGAAAAAAATTGTAATTAACCTTCGCTTTTGAATTTTGCTACAGGAAAATTTTAATTTTTTTTTGGGGTGAAAAAGCGGTTTTAAATTTTCGTCACCCCCACACAGAAAAACAACGCTTAATTAAAAGCCTGGGTGAAAATTTCGCCAAAAAAAATTGAGCGCCACAAACTAACTTTTTAGCATGTACAATGGCGTATTTTTTACGCTAAAAACACAAGAGAAAAAATTTTAATTAACCCTTCCCCTTGTGAAATTATGCACAGGAAAAATTGTATTTTTGGCGTGAAAAAGACGGTTTTATTTTTGCACCACAGCAGAAAAAAAAACGCTTAAATTAACCCCCTATTTAAAGCGCAAAAGGTTGCCCCCAAAAGCAAACTTTGTAGCGTTTTACAATGGGTATTTTTTAAAAGCTACCCCCAAAAAAGGGAAAAAAAAGTAATTAACCTCGCCCTTGTGAATTTTCTCAGGAAAAGATTTTTGGGGTGAAAAAGACGGTTTTTTTTTCACCCCCAGCAGAAAAACCCAAAGCTTTAAAAACCCCCCGGGTGTTTAAATTGCGCAAAAGAATTGAGCAGCACAAACACTAGCTTTTGTAGCTGTTACAAGGCGTATTTTTTTTCGCTACAAAAAACAAGAGAAAAAAATTGTAATTAACCTTCCTTGTGAATTTGCTACAGGAAAATTTTATTTTTTTGGCGGGGAAAAAAACGGGTTTTTTTTTTGTCACCACAGCAGAAAAACAACCTTTAAAAAACCCTGGAGTAAATGCGCAAAAGAATTTAGCCCCAAAACTATAGTTTGTGCGTTTACAATGGCGTATTTTTTTTCGCTACCAACAAAGGGGAAAAAAAGTAATTAAACCTTCGTTTTTAATTTGCAAAGGAAAATTGTATTTTTGGGGAGAAAAAAGACGGTTTTTTTGGATCACCACGCAAAAAAAACGCTTTAAAAACCCCTGGATTAAAAGCGCAAAAAATTGGCAAAAAAATGAAGTTTTTATTTATATTTTAAAAACGCTGTTTCTTTAAAAGAATACAACAGGAACTGGCTTAGATCCCCTTGGATATTCAATGTGCTGTGAGCAGATAGCATTAAAATGTATATGCAGCTGCAGAGGACGCACACTGGACTTCAGATCCAATACCCCAAAAAATCTGAAATAGAACATTAAGAGAAGCAGTCTCTGAGACAAGCTGAGACACCCCCCAAAAATCGCGTATAAAAATCAGTTCTTCAGTAAGAGCTATCACAATCAGCCGCGGCAGCACCTTTTCTGATCAGTACAGTGACAGGAGTGTGAGCTCCCAGCGTCGCGCCCGGACTTATATAGTGCGGTGACGTCACAGAATCCCGCCGATCTCTGATTGGCTTCATCTCTGCACATGTCATGCAGGCTATGCCCTTCTTCCTCCCAGAGTGCTTTGCCCCATGTAACGCGATGTGCTCGCAGCCATTTTATCAATCAAAAGCACACTTCGTTCACCCGAAGTACCCCAAACTTCGACTTCGTTCAGAACCAAAGTTTTCCTGAAATTCTAAACGAATTCCACTTCGTTGGAATCAATTCGCCCATCTCTAATTAGTTTATTACCTCAAAATGGTTTGACTATATATCCTGTAAATATTTTTATACCATTTCATTAGTGTCATATCCTTTTTTATGTGTAATATTTAATAAAAGAGTTGTGATTTTTCACCGAATACTAGTGTTGGTATTTCATACCATTAGAGCATAGTTCTATTGTTGGTTCATACTGGTTAATAATAGCGGTTAATGGTAAAGTAGAATACACCAGCAGAAGCAGATGAGGGTGGTATCACATCTTCATCAGGTGGCTTGACTCCTAACTATTAGGCCTCGTTCACACACGGCTTATTTGGGCGGATTGGCGCCGTACTCCGCGCCGGATTTGCGCTTCAGTACGGCGCCAATCCGTCCCTGTCATTACGGTAATCCACTGCTCTCATCGAGAACAGTGGATTCCCGCGCTCCTACCCGCGCGGCGAAACCCGCCGGGCGGGGAGAAACTGACATGCACATTATTTACAGCGCGTACGCGCCGTAAAACAATGCATTGTCTAGGGGGCGGGAGCGGCGCCCCCCGCCGCGCTCCGGCCCCGCCCTTATTCACGGCGGATTTGTGAGCTCAATACGGCTCACAAATCCGTCGGGAATAAGCCGTGTGAACACGGCCTTATACTTCACCTCTACCATTAAGGGTACATTTGCACAGAATGAATTCTCTTCTGGTTTTTCTCATTTAATTTGTGTGTGTAAAGTCCACAGTATATAACAATACCAGCAATGGAAATGAGATACAAAGAAATCTTGATCACATGCTGCAGAAAAAAATCTACATGGGATAAATGTGTAAACTAAACTGTGGTATGGATGATTTTAAATTGGCAGGAGGTAAATTTATGTTGCAGTTAGGCCATGTTCACCCGGTTTATTTTGGGACGGATTTGGTCCCGTATTCCGCGCTGTACTGCGCGAAATACGGCACAAATCCGTCCCAGTCATTACGGTAATCCACAGTTCTCTATGAGAACTATGGATTCCGTCTCTCGCCGTATTTCGTGAGCGGGGAGAAAGTAACATGCACATTATCTCGGCGGGATACGCGCTGCGGATAATGGTTGTCTATAGGCCCGGCGAGTAGCCGGCACGCCCGCCTCGACCACGCTACACGGCAGCCAGCATAATTGCGGGCGAAATCCGTCCCCGCAATTACGCCGGCAATAAGCCGTGTGAACATAGCCTTACACTGCAGATTTATTGCAGGTTTTCTTCACTGACTTTGTTGGACAAATCCAAATCCTTAAAGTGGTTGTCTCACCACGTTGTTTCACAGAGCCAGCAGCATTCTTTCATTCATGCATCCTGTCATTTCTGGTCAGGCTGTGGGTAATTAGCATATAAAATCTGGGTATTCAAATTTCTGCTAATTAGTCTAGATTAGATAAATCTCCTGCTCTGAGGTCCAGAGAAGCTTCAGAGTAATTAGTGTCTTTTGTCTGAAAGATCAAATAACATCCAAACTCTCAGGCTGCTGCAGTTCTGTGCAGTGACCTGTGTGATGACTTCACTCCCAACTATCAGATAAGACAAGCGGCAGCGGGAGAAGGCAAAGCAGGTCAGTAACTAGAGAAACCTGAAAGCACTCCGAATGTTATAAAATCATTTGTAGCTCCTTAAAAAAAAAAAAAAAAAAAAAAATGACAGAAGCAATATATTTGGAAAACATCTTCATTTAGGGCCACATGTATGAAAACTGTCTAGGTCTAATAGGTCTAAAACTCACTTTGTTTCCCATAGCAACTAATCAGAGCACCCCTCTCATTTTATATAGTGCTCTGGAAAAATGTAAGGGGCGCTCTGATTGGTTGCTATGGGCAACAAAGTGAATTTAAGACCTAGACAGTTTTCATACATGTGGCTCTTAGTGTTCTCTACATGTTGAAGCTAATCTTTGTAGTGAAACAACTCCTTTAACTAATCTATAGATTTGTAGATTTTGCTGCTAAAGTGTTAAGAATTATTGACAAATCCACAACTGTGGATCTGAAATACATTGATTTCTTTTTTTTTAGCTACAATATTTAGTAAACTCCAGAGTGACAATCCGGCAATGAATTTGCATGCTTTGGTGCAGATTTGCCACTGTACAATTACTTTATTTGCAACGTGTGCCATTTGGGGCAGATTTGTTGCGAATTTAACTGCAGATATTTCTGCAATGACTTTATTGGAAAAAGGCAAAAGAAAGGTTAATCTGCTGATTTTTCGTGTCACTTTTGCCTTCTCCCATTGAAGTCAATGTAGAAAAATCATCAGTAAAATCCATGATAAAACTACAAACAAGCCTGTGACAAAATCTTCAACACATCCTCTCCGTGTGAACCTACCCTTAGGTTAAGTTCACACAGCATATTTGCGGGGCGTACTTCAGCGTGTAATTGCACTGCAATGCGTCCGAAGTATGCCCCACAAATACAGTAAAATCACACTCATTGGGTGCTATGTAAACCTAGAATATTCCCTGATGTGCAGAGGAAAACAAAAGTAATAGGAAACAAAGACAGTGTGTACTTTCATCCACAGGCGTATTGTGGTGCGCACAGGTACGTGCCGCAATACTCCGTGTGAACATACCCTTGGGGTTAAAGCATACGGGACAGATTTGCTTTAGAAATTGTCTGTAGAAAATCTGCAGGTTACTTTGCACCTAAATATCTACAACAGATCATGTGGATTTTTGTATAGAATTTGGTTTGTATTTTATCCCATTTAATTCAACGGTGTAAAATCCGCAGCAAATTCACATCAGAAATTGACATGCTGTGGATTTAAAAATTTGCACTGAACATTTCCATCATATGTGCAGATTTGTAAAATCCCATTGACATGGATAACATTTATAACCTGCAGATTTTCCATATGGTACATTCCATGTGCATTTGCCAAGTGACAACTCTTGTTGCTGTCTGGTAGGCTAACCCTACCTAGGCTTCATTAAATAAAATTTCATAAAAGTAAAAAAAAAAAAAAAAATCACACCAGTCCAAATTAAATACAATATTTTAATGAAAAGAGTTTATATTACAACAAAGCAAACCTTTTAACGTATAGTCTTTCCATTGCAGAATAAAGTTTTGGTTCTTCTGACACTAACCACTAGGTGGTGAAATATTTTGCTTCATATTAAAACTTTCCATAGAAAAATAAAGCACTCACATTTACCTATTTACAAGCACTTTAACAAAGTTAATATGGCAAAATGTATCAAGTAGAGAAAATGTAGAGCAAGTGCTACTGACATATTTAAGGTATCTTCATAATAAGGCAGTTTATAAATACTGTACTCTTTCTAGTAGCTATGTCACCTCTTAATTTAACATACAGCAGTCAGGGGATGTATACTGGCTACAGTAAGAAAGTAATACAAAACGGTAAAACTGGCATAATAACATTTAGAACCTTTGGGCAAACACATGACAGACCTTTATCACCACCAATTAAAATATACACACAACATTGCACATAAACATTCCCTTTCATTCAATACCTGGAATAAAAAAAGAATTTATAAGACAAATTCACACTCAAATATAAAGCAAAAAATACAAAGTTGCATCATCAATGGGGTCCTGGGGAAGGCTGCCTGCAGCTATCCAATACTCTTCTTGAGGAAAACAGGAGGGCAGGTTTTCAATGCGGAGGCTTATTGGGGTGTTCGGGTTAAAGGCACATCACTCTGCATTCAAAGCAGGGTCTTATAACCTAAGGCAATGCTCACTGAGAAGCAATGAACTTTGGGATCTTGCTGTCATTTCTAATAGTTTAGGCACTGCATCATCCTGACTGTCACGACAGCCTGGATATGAGATGAGAAATGTTCAGCTACTTATTACTAAAGCACCTTTCAATTAGAGCCAAGGCCCAAGCTATGGTCAGAGGGGATTTGAGAAAGGCACTGTCTTCACCTAGAACTCCCTTGGCTCCCGTGGCTACTTTCTGATCGCGTGGTGCTGTATCTCTTCTTCACTATCATACTTATGTATGCCTTCATTAGCTTTGCAATATCAACCACCTTTATCCAAAAAAAGAAGAAATGATTAGGGTATTGCTATGTACAGACACATATACTATTTAAAGAGAACCCCTGACATGTCTATTTTAGGAAATACTTATGTTTCCTATGAATTAACAATTCTGGAACATCTTCTCTTATAACTCTGGGTTGTGCTGTTGCTCTGTTATTCCTTGTAGAAATGTATTAGTGAATCAGTCAGATGGGTGTTACCACACTGACTCTCAGATTTGATTGGATGTCAGACTGTGCAGGGACACTCCCCCAATTGTAAACACACTGGTAATGGAATAACAGGAGAATCAAACAACATAGAGATTTAAGAAAAGATGCTTCAAAATTGTTAGCACATGGGGAACACACTTATAAGGAAAGGCCATGGTTGCAATACATATAATAAATGTGTGATTCATTTATAAATAGAGACATGTTGAAGGAAAACAGGTATTCATTAATAAAAATATTCCAAAACATGCTGAGAGATATTTTATTTTATTTTATTTCCACTTCTCCAATATTCATCTAATACCCAATTTGCTTTCTTTCTTTATAATTGGAAGCATTTCAGCAAGCAGAGAAGGGAAAAAACTTTCTGATGCCATTCACAGTATGCTGGACATAAAAACATACATAGACACAATAGAGGGGCAAATTACACTAAATTGTCACCTAACAATGATGGAATGGCCACGTTTTGTGCTACATTTGTTTGCCTAGATATCCATCTGGGCTTTTGAACATGAAACTATGGTTCAAATGTGGTTCATAACTGTGAAAGGACTGTATCATGTGGTGATCAGATGCGAAAAATGCTGCAGGTCATTTAAAGGGCCATTCACACAACATGTTTGTTTCCATTCATGGTATCTGTTGGAAAACTGGACAAAAACAGCATCCCATCAGGTACCATGGTAGAGCCATAAAGAACAACAGAGCAAACATAGTCTCATTTGCACTATGTTTGCTCTATTTGCCAAATGTACACACTTTCTGTGCTGGACATTAAAGCATGGTGTCAGGCACAGAAAGCGTGTATGTTCTCCAAATAGAGGAAATGTAGTTCAAATAAGATTATGTTTGCTCTATTGTCCTGTACGACTTTGTCGTGGTACGTATTGTATATAATTTTTGCGTTTATCTTGATGCAGAACACCTTCAACTGTGCTTTCATAGACGTGATTAGATCATCCCTACTTAAGCAGTTTTGGTTTTTTTTTTTTGGTCATTTGTAATATTTGCATTAATTTTTTTCCACTTTTTCTAGTGTAACTGTGTAGTTTACACTAATTGCAAAATTACACTTGCATTTAGCAAGGTATAATAGGAGTAGCAATATGGCGTCCAAATGGGTCTTCATTAACCCGTACCAACTGCTCAACACACTACATTATGTATAAAGCTCCTAAGCTCACATCATACACCTCATCTGTCATCACGATGTACATGTACTTCACATGTCAGATGAGGTGTATAATATGCATTCAGGTGGCGTTTCACATATTAATCAATTCTTATTCAATTTTTGGGAGGCAGATGAACAAGAAAAAATACAATTCTGGCATTGTTTTTTAATTTTTACATTTTTTTTATCAACATGATTTCATAGTTTGGGTTGTTGCAGCTGCAGTAAAATAGGTAGGTTTTTCAATTTTGTTTTCCTTTGCAAAAACATAGGAAAAAAAGCTTTTATATTTTATTTTTACATTGATTTTTTTTCTATAAATCTAATTCATTTTAGTTTGAAATGTTTTTAATCTTACTACGTAGCTTCCCAAATGGACTGCTTGATTGCTTCTATAATGCACTGCAATATCATGCCTGTCAATTACATATTAATAGCCAGCTTTTTAGTCCCTACCTTAAACAGACTCCAGTGGGCTTATGTCTATGGCAGACTTGTGGCCCTTTCTTAGGCCTGTGACTGCCAAGGCAATCTATTGGCATCTGATGAGCCACCTCCCTCTGTACAACTACTTAAAGAGGTTTTCTCATCTCATACATTGATACTGGTATGCTATGAATCTGAGATAGGTGCAGAGCCCAGGGGTGGGACCCGCTCCTATCTTAAGAATGAGCCCCTGAAACCTCCATTTTAGAATGGAGAAGTGACTGTGCTTGCTTCCTAGTGCACCTCTGGGATCCACACCTATCACACATTGATGACATATCCTATTGATATGCCATGATTGTGTAAGATGGGAAAAACCTCTTTAAGTGCCATGATCGCTGTTGACTGTAGCATATAAGTAGTTAAACTGGCAGGATTGAAGTTAGCTGATGTCCCGGTTGTTGCAGTAGAGCACAGTTGTCAAACTGCCGGCCCTCCAGCTGTTGGCAAACTACAACTCCCATCATGCATTTGTATAATCTATAAAAGTGGGCATGATGGAAGTTGTAGTTTCCCAACAGCTGGAGGGCCGGCAGTTTGACACCCCTGCAGTAGAGTGTTGGCTGACACCTACTGCTAATGTCATAGGCTCACACCATTCCTGCACTATAAATGTGTCCTAAATGTGTGGAGAATAATTTCCATCAGATAAGAAGGTAATTACCAGGTCCATTGTCATATGAATGCATGTAGTATCAGCTCAAAGAAGCATTTCAGCTACAGATGGTACATTAGTAAGTGATACATCTTACTTCACCTAAACCATTAGCTACCATGTTTTAAAGATCGGAAGACCTCTGTAAGATTTTGCACTTTATTCAGCAGATTTTTTGTAGTCTGTTGCCAAAGGGCAACTGACAAATGTTAAATTGCCGCGAATTTCAGTAAAATCTAACTGATGTTTAGAATAAACAAAAGTATGGTAGGTGACCCTCTGTCTAATGTGCTTGTTAGTATACTGGGTTTACTTACCGCACTAGTTTCAAATAGAAGCTCTCGCTCATCCACGACTATCTTGTAGGTGTTGGCTAATGGAGCACCAAAAGAAAGGATATGTTCATAGTGAAACACTTCTAAAGGTCTTCCTTCTCCTCTGTTGTAGACTGAGACAGATTCAACGCTCACACCTAACCACAATTCTTGAGGAAATCCTCCTTCTTTGCACTGTACATCAAGCAAACATGTAATTGTTAAAGATTGATCGGAATATGCAAATCTGACAGTAAGAAAGTTAAAACATATATGCAATGAACATATCTATTATGTCTATCCAACAACCCCAAAGAAATACAGAGCATTGTATTTAACACACAGAATTAGTATAATATTCTTACCTCAACATCAAACAGTGTTGATCCATAACCAGGCCATTCTTTTATCAGGGCCATGTATTTGGTCATGCACTGTTCTGGAGTTATTCCCTGCATTTTCTTCCATTTGTCAATAATATTGGCCCTGGTTGACACCACTTCTTCTTTAACCCACATATCCAACATCTGGTCATCTTCTATCTTCTGTTTACTCACAGAGCCACTTCTGAAGCTCCTTCTTAAGGTTCCTTCCAAGAAACTAGACCTCTTCCTCTCAGCCCTTTCAATTGGTGAGGACACTTTGGTAGATTGGGAAATTCGAGACTTCAGTTTCTGAACAGGGTAAAACTCTTCCATTTCTGGTACATTTGTGTGTTGGCTGTAATCTCCTTGGGAATATTGTAACCTTAAAGCTGCAAGAACCTGTAGAGTTTCTTCAGGTGCTGGATAGTGGCCCCGAATTACTGCTTCATGTGCCTAAGAAAAGTAAAGTGGTACATATAGTCAAGTTCAGAACTTCTTTGTCCATTATATTACATGTATAGTCAAGTTCAGAACCTGTTCTAAAGGTTTGCCATTACTTTGCCCCCACTGCACTATGATAAAAAAAATTCACCCAACCTTTTTCATTGCCGCGGGAGCTCCAGGATCCTCCACCAATGACATTATATTCATTGCTTATGTAATTGGGAGACAATCACTGGCCTCAGTGATCACATGCTGGCCTCAGTGGTCACTTGTTATACGTGTGATGGCCAGTGATGGCCTCATGGTCATGTAAGCCATGAAACAATATTGGTAATGGACCAACAAAGGATAGTATAGCTCGGGTGGCTCTGAAACAATGGAAACAGGACTGGAAAGCATTGGTTCCATTTTATACTTCATCACAGTGGTTGCCAGTATCCAAGTTTTAAAAAATTATTTGATACTATAATAAATAGATATTTCTGCTATGTATTACATGATTACAGTTTTCTCCTGAAAATTCTTACATAAATATACAAAAAAAATACAAAAAAACTATAAGGAAAAAAAATAATAATATGTAAAAAAAAAATTATTAAGGCAGCAAAGTTGGAGACAGACAGACGTATTGCCATAGAAAGTAAAAGTAACCCCAAAATATTTTTTAACTATATAAATAGTAAAAAGATTAAAAAAGAAAATGTTGCCCTTTTGAAAAGTACTGAGGGAGAGACTATATAGGGCGATGAGAAAAAAGCAAACCTATTAAACAATTTCTTCTCCACTGTATTTACCGAGGAGGATGACCTTCCTGTTGATGAGCAAAGGGAGGAGGTAAATTCCAACTTAAATGTTTCTTGTCTAACCCAGGAAGAAGTGCAGCTCCGCCTTAGGAAGCTTAAAATAGACAAATCCCCAGGCCCTGACGGTATACACCCACGTGTCCTAAGGGAGTTAAATAATGTGATAGATAGGCCCCTATTTTTAATATTTATGGACTGTATAATAAAGGGGTATGTCACAAAGGATTGGCGCATAGCAAATGTGGTGCCAATATTCAAAAAGGGGTCAAAAAGTGATCCTGGAAACTATAGGCTGGTAAGTTTAACCTCTGTTTTGGGTAAAATGTTTGAAGGTTTTCTTAGAGATGCTATCCTGGACCATGTCACTGAAAATAAATGTATAACGCCGTTCCAGCATGAGTTTATGAAGGATTGGTTCTGTCAAACTAATCTCATCAGCTTTTTTGAGGAAGTTAGTTCCAGACTGGATCGGGGTGAGGCACTGGATGTCATATATTTAGATTTTTCTAAAGCATTTGATACTGTTCCATGTAAAAGGTTGGTAAGTAAAATGAGAATGCTTGGACTGGGGGAAAATGTGTGCAAGTGGGTAAGCAACTGGCTCAGAGATAGAAAACAAAGGGTGATAATTAACGGTGCATACTCAGACTGGATCCCTGTTACTAGTGGGGTACCACAGGGCTCAGTATTGGGCCCTATCCTCTTTAATATTTTCAAAAATGATCTTACACAGGGATTGCACAGTAGAATATCGATCTTTGCAGATTATACTAAACTCTGTAAAGTAATCCACGCAATAGAGGATAATGTGTTATTACAAAGGGATCTGGATAAGTTGGAGGCCTGGGCAGAGAAATGGCAGATGAGGTTTAATACAGATAAATGCAAGGTTATGCACAAGGGTAGGAAAAATCCATTGCATGATTACATGTTAAATGGAAAAACACTGGGTAAAAGTGACATGGAGAAGGACTTGGGAATCCTGGTGGACAGTAAACTTAACTGTAGCAGCCAGTGTCAGGCAGCAGCAGCCAAGGCAAATAGGATCATGGGATGTATTAAAAGGGGCATAGAGGCACATGATGAGAACATTATTCTCCAATTATACAAGTCACTGGTTAGACCACACATGGAATATTGTGTACAGTTTTGGGCACCAGTTCACAGGAAAGACATTGTAGAGCTTGAACAGGTACAAAGGCGGGCAACAAAAATAATAAAAGGACTGGGTGAACTGCAATACCCAGAAAGATTAGCAAGGTTGGGGTTATTTAATTTAGAGAAAAGGCGGCTTCGAGGGGACATAATAAATATGTTTAAATATATTAAGGGCCAGTATAGAGATCTCACTAAAGATTTATTTATACCCAGAACAAGGGGGCATCCTCTATGTCTTGAGGAAAGAAAGTTTCTACATAAACATAGAAAGGGATTCTTTACTGTAAGAGCAGTAATACTGTGGAACTCTCTGCCAGAGGAATTTGTGAATTAGTGAATTCACTAACAGAGTTCAGAAAGGGTCTGGATGCATTTCTGGAGCGTGATAATATAACAAGTTATAGTGACCAAGATTCTGGAGAGGAGCCGTTGATCCAGGGATTTATTCTGACTGCCAGATTGGATTCGGGAAGGAATTTTTTCCCTAACATGAGGACAATTGGCTTCTTCCTCATGGCAGTTTTTGCCTTCCTCTGGATCAACACTTTAGCAATACTTTAGCAAAATGGGCTGAACTGGATGGACATATGTCTTTTTCGGCCTGACAAACTATGAAACTTGTAAAAAAAATTTTTTTACAAGTGGTGACATTACACTTACCTGTTCAAACATAAATGCATACTCAACACTGTCTCTTGGGACATGTTCTGTGTCTAAGAAGCAATACAGTTTAAAGTAGAACTTCCATGGTCTATCGCCTGCTTCTGCACTTGCTGCAAGCCTTTAAAAGACAAAAAGTGCATAATTTTCCTACTGAATAATAATAGAATACAATAAAACATATGAATATTAGAGAGTCTCTCCGTCAATAGTGAAGTACAATGAAGAAATCATCATCTGGGAGAGTGAAATTCTAAGTAAATGTGTGTCCAAAAACAAGGACAAACAAATCTATTAATAGGTCAGATCATGAGCCTAGCAGACCTCTTGTGATGCTCAAATTGTTAGGTGAATCAATGACAAAATTTGATATTTATTACTAAGGGTAAAATCTTTCTGCAGCATGTGGAAGAGATTTAATAAAATCTTATCTGTTGTGCTGCATCATTTTTCCACTACAGACCTTCTGCCCACAAACCCGGATGGAAAACACAGGAGACTGTCAATCACTGAGGGAGACTACTCACTGGACTGTTAAGCACAGAATAAGCTTATCAATCAACAAGTTATATATTTTTTTTACATAAAACTATGTACTAATCTGCTCAGTGGCTAATATGGTGCTGTAAAACTGGACTGGATTTTCATGATCAGAAGTTTCCTTTCAAAACTAACATACTGTGTGCTAGGTTTCTACACCGGGTCAGGGGATTCTCTGGTGGGTCCAAGCATTGACACTACAATGTGCCCCTTGTATTTCAGGACACCAAATGAGGATGTCTAGCAGAAGACAATGGATCAATTAATATCCTATTTAACCCTATGTGCAATGATTGCTTAAAAGTGGTCATGTACATGTCCTGTATCACGGATAGGCTCTTAATAATGCTCTGGTGGGCCCTCAGAATAATTTCTTCTGGACAGCCCTTAGAATAATATCTTCTGGTGGGCCCTCAGAATAATTTGTTCTGGAGGGCCCTTATACTAATATCCTCTGGTGGACTCTCAGAATAATTTCTTCTGGAGAGCACTGAAAATAATATCCTCTGGTGGACTCTCAGAATAATTACTTCTGAAGGGCCCTTAGAATAATATCCTCTGAAGGGCTTTAACAATAATTTTCTTTGTTGGGTTCAAGGAACTTTAGTCCAACACTGTTTTCACACACAAGTTCATACAGTAGTCTCTCTAAATATTCTGCACATCAACAATCTCTGATGTATGGAATTCTGTACATAAGCAAAAGCAGTACTCCCATATAGCCATAAACCCCAAGATATCCCCAGTACCCAAGACTGGAATAAAGTTTACTACGAAGTATATTCATTTAAAGAAATGTTTCTTCTGTTAACCGGAGAAGCCATAGTCTAAATGACATGCAATTCTTATGATCAAACTCAACTGTTTATAGAAGAAAATCTACGGCACTTGAAAGTTGCCTTGAAGGTTCATAAACTGAGGTTTCTTTATTATTTACAAAATATTCAATATATTCAATCTACACCATCCAACAAATCAATTATCTTTGTGTTTGGGGAAGATAAAATGCCGTGACTCAATTGTAACATTTCAGTTGGATAACCTTGGTCGTACATGTCATGGTTAGAGTAGGAGGACATGGATAATCTTAGTAATAAGTATGATATGACAATAGAGAAATGGAGAATATGAGGCATTGGTGTCAGTGGCATAGTAGTGTTTCCCTCGTGGATGTAATTCTCCGGTGTTCCACCACTGTTTTATCCCGCAGACCGCAAGCTTTCTCCTCCTCCATTTATTTATCTACCCCACTGACACCAATGCCTCATATTCTCCATTTCGCCAATTTAAATGTTACAGTTGAGTCACATTACCTTATCTTACCCAAGCACAAGGATATTTGATTTGTTGGAATGGTGTGACTTGTGCACATTGAATATATTTTGTAATTAATAAAGAAACTTAAATTTATGAGCCTTCAAAGCAACTTTCAAGTGCTGTGAATTTTCTGCTAAGCATTTATGGGACTATAATATCCCTTCTACAAATCTTGTGTCCTGAACATCAATCTATAATTAACAATATTCAACTGTTTAGTAAGACAACTTATTAAGACAAGAGTGCCAGAATTCTGGTGCAATTTACACCAAAAAGTAATGGCTTACATGCTTTACACCACATTTATTATGTGACTGTTTCTAGACACTTCTGTGCCTCGTCCAACAAAAAGGGGCATGGCCTCACTCAAAGGGGCATGACTTACAGTGGAGAAAAAAGTATTTAGTCAGCCACCAACTGTGCAAGTTCTCTCACTTAAAAAGATGAGAGAGGGCTGTAATTGACATCATAGGTAGACCTCAACTATGAGAGACAAAATGAGAAAACAAATCCAGAAAGTCTGATTTGGAAAGAATTTATTTGCAAATTATGGTGTTTGGTCACCTACAAACAAGCAAGATTTCTGGCTCTCACAGACCTGTAACTTCTTCTTTAGAGTTCCTCTGTCCTCCACTCAGTACCTGTAGTAATGGCACCTGTTTGGACTTGTTACCAGTATAAAAGATACCTGTCCATAACCTCAAACAGTCACACTCCAAAGTCCCCTAAGGTGAAGACCAAAGTGCTGTCGAAGGACACCAGAAACACAATTGTAGCCCTGCACCAAGCTGGGAAGACTGAATCTGCAATAGGCAAGCAGCTTGGTGTGAAGAAATCAACTGTGGGAGCAATAATTAGAAAATTGAAGACATACAAGACCACTGATAATCTCCCTCGATCTGGGGTTCGAAAATGATCACAAGAACGGTGAGCCAAAATCCAAGAACTACTCAGTGGTTCTTGAATGACCTGCAAAGAGCTGTAACCAATGTAACCAAGGCTACCATCAGTAACACAGGGACTCAGATCCTGCAGTGCCAGACGTGTCCCCCTGCTTAAGCCAGCACATGTCCAGGCCCATCTGAAGTTTGCTAAAGAGCATTTGGATGATCCAGAAGAGTATTGGGAGAATGTCATATGGTCAGTTGAAACCAAAGTAGAACTGTTTGGTAGAAACACAACTCGTCGTGTTTGGAGGAGAGAGAATGCTGAGTTGCATCCAAAGAACACCATACCTACTGTGAAGCATGGGGATGGCAACATCATGCTTTGGGGCTGTTTCTCTGCAAAGGGTTCAGGACAACTGATCTGTGTACATGAAAGAATGAATGGGGTCATGTATTGTGAGGCAAACCTCCTTCCATCAGCAAGGGCATTGAAGATGAAAAGTGACTGGGTCTTTCAGCATGACAATGATCCCAAGCACACTGCCAGGACAATGAAGGAGTGTCTTCATAAGAAGCATTTCAAGGTCCTGGAGTGGCCTAGCCAGTCTCCAGATCTCAACCCCTTAGAAAACCTTTGAAGAGAGTTAAAAGACCGTGTTGCCCAGCGACAACCCCAAAACATCACTGCTTTAGAGGAGATCTGCATGGAGGAATGGGCCAACATACCAGCAACAGTGTGTGCCAACCTTGTGAAGACTTACAGTAAACGTTTGACCTCTGTCATTTTCTAACAAAGAATATATAACAAAGTATTGAGATGAACTTTTGTTATTGACCAAAATATTTATTTTTTCCACCATAATTTGCAAATAAATTATTTCCAAATGAGACAATGTGATTTTTTGGATTTGTTTTCTTATTTTGTCTCTCATAGTTGAGGTCTACCTATGATGTAAATTACAGGTCTCTCTTATCTTTTTAAGTGGGAGAACTTGCACAATTGTTGGCTGACTAAATACTTTTTCCCCACTGTAGCATACAATGCCACCAAAGATATGCACCAACATTTTGATGCAATTAGTGGCATATAGTAAGAAAACTAACAGTAAGGTGTAAACTTAGACTGTCTAAATACAGGGCCGTTCCTAGGCTAAATTGCACTCAGGGCGAGGTGAAGAAATTTGGCCCCCCCCCCCCCCCCTCCTGTAAAATAATGTGCCACAATGCTTCACCAGATAACTGCCCCCTGTAGCCATGTAATACCCACCTGTAACCAGACAGTAGCCCCAGTAGCCACGATAGTTGCCCCTGCAGTCAGATAGTTGCCTCTGCAGCCATGATCGTTGCCCCTGTAGCCATGTAATACCCCCCTGTAACCAGATAGTAGCCCCAGCAGCCTTGATAGTTGCCCCTGTACTTAGTTGCCCATGTAGCCATGATAGTTGCCCCTGTAGCCAGTGTGCTCCTGTAGCCAGTCCCCCTGTAGTCAGTTGTCCCTGTAGCCAGTTGCCCCCGTAGCCAGTGTCCCCCTGCAGCCAGTGTCCCCCTTGTAGCCAGTGTCCCCCTGTAGCCAGTGTCCCCCTATAGCCAGCTTTCCCCCTGCAGCCAGTGTCCCCCTTGTAGCCAGTGTCGCACTATAGCCAGTGTCCCCCTTGTAGCCAGTGTCCCCCTTGTAGCCACTGCCCCCTGTAGCCAGTATCCCCTGTAGCCAGTTGCCCCCTTGTAGCCAGTTGCCCCCTGTAGCCAGTGTCCCCCTGTAGCCAGTGTCCCCTGTAGCCAAGCATTTTAAAATAATAAAAACTCACTTACCTTTCCAGGATCCCCACAGCGTGTCCAGGTCCCGGGAGCCGGCATTCACTGTAAGCGGCGTGACATCATCACACCGCTTACACTCAGCACCCGGGGCCTTCTGGGACACACGGGAGCTGAGTCTCGGCGTCGCAGGGGGCACGGTGAAAGCCGTGCGCCCCCTGCGATGCTGTTGTGTATGTATCGGCGCACTGACTGAGAGCTGATACATACAGGGGAGGAGACAGGAGGGGAGCGAACCGTCCTGCCTCCTCCCTGTACCGGCAGCTGCTTTAAGTGTATGCAGCTGCCGGCAGTCAGAGGCTAAGGGCGAGGCGGGAAGCACCCCTTTTTGGGTGATGGGAGACTCGGCGCCCCGGGCGATCGCCCGCCTCGCCCGCCCCTAGGAACGGCCCTGTCTAAATATGTGCCAGACTTATCAACATTTGAAGACTGTCTAATCTAACTTTACACTGTCTAAGTGCTAGACAGTATTGATAAATCCGCTCAATGTGGTAAAGCAGATACTGTCTATAGGTAATATTTAATGTGTCAGATTATTAAATTAAACAATTACATATAAATTATGAAGTTAATATAAACAATACTGTGTAATGATCAGAGATACTAGAACTAGTGAATGCTGAGCATGTGAAACCTACTTTTCAAATTTTGCCAGTACATCTGCCACAACAGCTCTGCTTTCAATGGCCTTATCCGTGACCCCGTTGTACTCGAAGAGTGCAAACATATTTCTGCTGTCTTCCATGGCCAGGCCCCGGATCAGCTTCTCTACAACCTACAAAGAGATAATGAATTAGCTTTCTTCATAAAAGGCATGTAAGATTTTGGTGTGAAGACCGGAAACAATGGGTGACATGGTTCATTCTGAGGGAGGCACAGAACTTATGTACAGATACGGCTGTGCCAGTGTGATGGCCCTGTTAAGAAGGAGCTTCATAGTAAATGCAATATTATAAATTTACTTCAACTTATCAATTGTTATATGTATAAAATAAAGCAGTCCTATTATATTAACTACAATTTTTACAAATCTAGCTAAATTTATTAGTAAAGACATTTTTGAAAACTACCTGAGGAACAGTATATGTTGAATATAGGAACCACTCAAGTTGATAATTGTATTTCCCAACCATCCTTTACAAAACTCAGTAAGGTTGGATGGCTGTGGACAACTAGTCCACTTTTGTTCTGTGGTAGTTCTTGTAAACCTTCGCTATGCTCAAATGGTGATTCCACGCCAATGTCTTACCTCGCCGGCTGTGGTGTGGGAGTTAATAGTGATCTTGCAAGCCCCTCCACCATGGCAGTATACTGTGGTTGTAACTTCCTGCCTCTTAATTAAAGCTTCAATTTCATCTCGGGATGGCACAAACTCCCTGCATCTGTTTTTCTTCAATGATTCATAGATAAATACAGCATACTTTTCCATCTCTGAACCTTGGAACTGTTCTCGTATTCTACAAAAGTAAAATGAAAAATAGAAAAATGCAAAGCTTTAGCTGGTTTAATTACAGTGGTATATCTGAAGACATAGAAGTAATAAAACACTGACATAGATACAGAACATATTTGGTGTATACATAGCTTTAGCCTGTTCTCTAATTACTGCACACCTCTATCAGGCCAGGACCCTCGCTATGCCACATGGTGATTTGTACCAGCAATCAGGGAGTGTACCATGGTATTACAAAGGGGCATGGCTTGCTAGCAATACATGAACGTGGGCAGAGCTGTTTGAACCTCCCAACTTTATCTCAGTGGCAGATGTAATGGGTAAAAGGGATCAGTTAGGTTTCATTCCAAGAAGCCCAAAACTTTCCTCCTACAGGAATAAGTCAATGGCAGAGGGGCCTGGTAGTGGCTAATTCTTTATTCCCCTTAAAATATTTACATGCTTGGACAAGTATGAATGATTATGAGGAAACAGGAGAAACAGCTGTTGGATTAAAGAGTGTTTGGCCAATAAAAGGCAAAATAAAGACCAGTAGTCATTATATATGGTAGTCTATGATTGTCATTTGCTCCAAAGGAAAACACACCTGAAGCTACTGAAGCTACATGGTGGTAAACCTTGCACTGAGTTTGTTTTTTTACTGTATGCAGTTATGTCTCGATGTGTCATCTAAACAGTGCTAATATCACAACTAAACTTATATCGTACCTCTTCAGGTGAAATTTGAGATACTTCAGAATACTGCGACTAGGTGGAAAGGTACAGCTCAGACAAGTGAGTATCTGCCAATGATATAGGTTCCCAATACTGCCAGGATGGAGAGCTTTGTTGGTCTGTTTAATAAGCTGGCAATACAGCTCATCTCTCAAAGGTCGTAAGTCATGGCCAGTTTGAAGAATTCCTTGGATTATTGGGACAGGATCAGAGAGAGACTCCAGCTGCTGCAAAGAATTAAAAATCTTGATGGCTTCGTCCTGGAGCGTTGTATAGCCTTTGTCTTTTAACACTGTAACAAGAAATTACATGGGCGATTAATTCCCGAGCATATCTGAAAATTTTAAGACCATTATGGAATTTTATATAAACTTAATTAATTGTCTAATTCATGTCATAAGATAAAGTGTGCTGCAGACAGTGATAACTACTTGTGGGCGTTCTCTGTATTACGAAATATAGCTGGTATCTGACTGCACTTTTTATCAGTATGACAGAGAAGGCAAGGATCACACCTAAATGGAAGATATTGCATAGCTAGTGCTGAGTCATATTGCAGCAAACTGTTATTTGGCTGTCACCCAACACTGTGTCTGCATACCTGCATGCAATGTGTGATCCTGATAGTATAAAGCCATACTTTATTTTCACTGATGTTGCCTAAAATGTAGCAAACCACATCTAAAGTAAACTCAAACTTTATTTTGTTCAATGCAATGGTTGATAACGATTACCCCATAGCACCACTGCACTAACAATACTATAATCCATTATACTTGGTAGCTGCATTAAAGGGTTGAAGTGCCTATGCTTATTAATTAGAAGGAACGTGTCACCAGATTTATGCTTCTGGACCTCAGGGCAGCGTAAAATAGTGGCATACCCTGATTCAATCGATATATCGCTATGTTCTTTGCACTCAGGTTCCTAAAATTGCAATGAAAAGGTGAAGTGTTCATGCTTTCTAATTAAGTTATTAATATTTACTGGTATCTGTCTATTTATTTAGGTTTATATCTAATGTCTATCTATCTATCTATCTATCTATCTATCTATCTATCTATCTCCTGACTACAATGGAGTCTGTCGGGTTTCCGTAGGGAAAATTATCACTGTATTTTTTCTGGCATTTTTGGCCTAAGACAGAATAATAATGTACATTAAATGATGAAAATACAATACGGGTGCTAGTGAACCCCGACTGTGATCACCAGTCTAATGTTTAGCTAATGAAGATAAACCGCAGTACTCCAAAAATAGTGTCCATTACATACTTCCTTATACCATTATGCCAAGTTTATTTTAGCTCTATCCAGAGCCTTTTTCGACCTTGGATAGAGCCGAAACCTCCCACTTGACATAATGTCATAAAGAAGTTTGTATTGGACACCATTTTTGGTGCACTGTGGTTTTCTATCAAAAAATCACGTTTTTCCAGCGCACTATATGAAATGAAAGGGGAGATTTGATTGGTTGCTAAGGGCAACAACG
The DNA here is from genome assembly GCA_025379985.1 of Phyllomedusa bahiana. Classification (NCBI taxonomy): domain Eukaryota; kingdom Metazoa; phylum Chordata; class Amphibia; order Anura; family Hylidae; genus Phyllomedusa; species Phyllomedusa bahiana. The sequence goes on from JAODAL010004094.1 coordinate 50,029, forward strand.
TGAGTTTTAGACCTAGACAGTTTTCATACATGTGGCCCTTAGTCAAAGTTTTACAATATAAGTTAACATTAACAATATATATATATATATATATATATATATATATATATATATATATATATATATATATATATATATATATATAAAATGATAATAAATGACATACAGTTTAAATTGATGTCTCCATAGGGAAGTGGCAGCAATGGAGAATGCAAAGGATGATGAGTATAACGAAGAATTGGGTTTCTTTTGTATATCTGCTCTACGACTCATTATTCAGGCAGTTTTCCTTAAAGAAAAAAGACAGTTGCAATTCAATATATATTTGGGGCAATGTATCAATGTTCAGCAATGAAAAGCTTTCAAGCCATGCACCATTTATCAGTTATATAAATTACAATTAGCACACACATTCATGTTACTATAACATCCAGCCTTTGCTAGTTGGCAGTGCACTATTGGCTTTTGAGTAAGCACTTTAATTTATTGCTCACCTTGATATCCTGTATCAGCTGCTGTGTTGGGGTGTCTATAGGTGCCTTAGTGTCAATTACATTCTGAATAGCACTGGCCCACCTTGTAGCTTCATTTAACAGCTTTGTGTAAAGACGATAACAGTGCTTGCGTCCATACACGATCACGTTCCAGTATCCTGTCAAACAAATTGATCTTTGTTTTATCATATGTACACATATACCGACTTCCCATGCATCAAAAGTGAAAAGGAGAGGTTAATTACCAGTTTCTTTAAAGATTTTCTCCTCTGGCTGTACCACAGAACATAGGCTGTTAAGTACTAATGTGCCCAGTTTAATAGCATTTTTCTCAGAGTTCTTGTAATAGTCTAGTGAATTATGGGTAAGGACAAACCAACGCTTCTTTAGCTTCAACGAAGACATCTTAGGACTATTTTTTACTTCCTTGTTCAGCCAACCTATAATATATTATGAAATATAATATCAACTGTGGTGCTGTTTAGTTTTCTTATAATAAATGAAAATAATAAGTTATGTTATGGCACATTTGCAAAGTAAAAACAATAAAAATGTGATATTCATTCTGTATAGCTCGTAGGTGAGCAGTAGTAATAATAATAACAATAATAATAATAATAGTTCTATCTTTTCCCTGTTTGAAAATATGTTTTCAGGTATATTTTCTCAAATTGACATTAGAAGTACCTAAGGTGTAAATGTCATTGCAGGTGTTACTGAACCGACATATAAACCTTTGCATTAATATCAACCAATGATATACCCTGAATATATTCTTTTTACCAGTCTACTAACTTTACAACAGAGAGAGAGCTATACATTGTAAAATAAATATTATCCATTTATCTCACCCCATTTAATAGGAACATTTAGGGCCACATGTATGAACCTGTTTAGGTCTAAAACTCACTTTTTTGCCCATAGTAACCTATGGGCAAAAGAGTGAGTTTTAGACCTGAACAGGTTTATACATGTGGCCCTTATTGTTTATTTGAAAAGTATGTAAATCTGCTATCCTGTAACATCACCCACCTCCAGACAGCTGCTTTGGGGTTTTTGTCCCCCATCAGTTGCAGCATGGTACTGATTGGCTAGCGAGAGATGGCTTAGACCAGGCCTGCACAACATGTAGCCCATGAGCCAAACCTCAAAAAGACACACCCATCCCAAAATCAGTGGTCTTGGTTTGTACGAAGGTGTTTCCAGGTGGCCTGGGGGCAGTCCTGGGGTGTCTAGAGAGCCCTTATAATCAATTCCAGAGAGTTCCTGGATACTTTTGGCCCCCACCTCCTGCCAATTTGTGCAGCTCTGCCTTAGACATAGCTCAAAAGGGTAGTGATTACCTTTAAAGAGACCAGTGATATGGAGACTTATTTTCAAATAATACTCCATGGAAAAAAAGTATGCTAATATGTTCAGCTATGGAGGAAAGAAAATACCCTCATACCAGCAAAACCAGTCACGCACATCCAGACAGCTATTTTGAAGTTCTTGTCCCTCATCAGTATTTAACAGTATACTGGAGGCTAGCAAGATATGCCTTAGATACAGCTCAAGGGGGAAGTGACTCTCACATCACTGAAATGGAGACATTTTCCTGGCAAAGCACCATGGCAAAGAAAGTATACAAATCTGCACTCATCCGGAAGAAAGAAAATGCTCTTATACAAGCCAAACCAAGACAACAATGTGTAGACAGTTATTTGGTTCTTACTCCTTATTAGTACAGAGAAGACTTCTAGCTGGCTAGCAAAAGATGTTTTAGATGCACATATGGTCGCTACTGATTCTCACTGAAGAGACCCGTGGTATACAGTTTGACTGCTATAATAGTGTTTTCTTCCTTCTGAAAGAAAGAGAATTTACATACTTTCTTTCCATGTAGCATTGCTTAAAAATTAGTCTTCATACCATTGTTTTTTATTTTTTATTGAAAATCATTACCCCCCATGAGCTGCATCTAAGGCATCTCCTGTTATCTGCACTGATAAGAGACAAAAACCCCTGAAACAGTTATCTACAGAAGGGTTAATGATTTAGCTGGTATAAGAGCATTTTCCTTGGAGTACAGTGAATTTGCATACTTTTTTCCCCATGGTGTATTGCCTGAAAAACAAGTTTCTATACCATTGGTCTCTTCATTGAGAATCAGTCCCACCTGCCCACCACGAGCTTCCAAAGAGTATAGAAATCTGTCCTGGTTGTGTGACAGACACCAAGGTGCTCAACACATTACAAGACACCACTCCGATCCATGGGCTTGTACCTGTGTATCTATAGTATCAACAGGACAGACTTTTATTCCTTGGAAGAAACAGACCACAAAAAGAGAATTACTTGGAAAAGGTATATTAATATGAATTAAGCTTTAATAGATACTTCTTAAAAAATACAAAAAACCCTATTAAACCTCATTATCTCCTAAAGACAGTATACTGCATCCTACCTATCAACAATATGGAGCACCCGCCACAATAGTGGCAACCCCAACTGGAACCCTACAACCTATGTACAGATAACCCTATTATCCCTTATCATATCAATTAGGCTCATCAACAATAAGGGGATAGATGTGATAAGGTATGCAAGATAAATATCACTCATATTAATAAATAAAGACTAATGTATTTGCCATCTTATAACACTTTTGGTAAATTTGCCTTATTTCTTCCGATGCATTTCCTCCTATAGTTACACCAGGATTCATCAGGGATCAGGGTTGTGTGTGAATACACAACCAAATCAAGTTGTAAACACTGATATTAATAACAAATATAATAAAGATCCCAAATGTATCCTCTAATATTTTACTTTGGTTGTTTCGTTGTGTCACTTAAAGGAATTTGGTAAAATAATAACACAACAGGAAATAATATTAATTTAGTGTTTAATTACAGAATGCATCAAAGAAACAGCTTTTCTTGACTGACACACATACAGAAGTAAAATGTAGCCTCACCTCTAACAATAAATTCCTGTCCTTCCACGCGGGTGTCGCCTTTCGACCTCTGCAGTAATGTTATCCAGTGATGCATTTCTTCAGGGGTGTCTGAGTTACAATGAAGGACACGATTTGCAGTGATGATTACAAATGAATTTGGTCTGGAGGTGGAAAGAAGGTGGGAAAATGTTACTTGCTGTGACGTAAGAAAAGACACTGTTTACACAACAGTAAATGGTCCAATAATTATTTTCCCTAACTAAGCAAGTAAATACAGCAAATAAGAAGAGGAATTTCCATTACCTTGTTATTTCAGGGGCAATTATTGTGTAAAAAAATCATTATATCGAGCACGTTCCCAGTAGTAGTCCAATGTAAACATGTTAAAGGGGCTGTCCACTTAAATAAAATTATATTTTAATGGGTCCATGGTTTGTAAAAAAAAAGATACTTACACATCTATGTCCCATTACACTCATCTGAAGCTTCCCGGTGATCTGCTCCTCTTCACTTTCAAGGTCTCAAGCTGCATTTACTTACATACCTATTTGTGAGGACTTGAAATGTAGAGGAGCGGGTCGCCAAGAAGCTTCGGAAGTACAGTGGAGGGGGATAGGTAAGTTAGTATGTTTTTTAGTATGTTAGGTTTTTTTTCTCTTTTTTCAAAACTTGGAGCCAATAAAATATTTTTTTTTTACATGGACAAACCCTTTAAGCAAACAGTCACTGATCATGTGGGTTTGGTTTTTGATCAAATCTTATAGTAGAATTAAAATGATCACTTGTGCCATATTACCTTGTGTAAACAGGCATCTGCTAGTCGTTAGCAGAAGAGGAGGTAAGAAAATCACTCTTTTAAGCGATGAAAAGTAAAAAATTATTGTAAAACTACACTGCAGTTAGTAAGTATTTTTTGTTTTTTCCTATGCTCAGCCCTTAAACACATATTGTACACTTAAACCAAATTGTAAGCTATAGTAATATAGTAGGGCATTTCCCTAAGGGTATGTTCACACAGCGTTTTTCAATCCGAAAAATGGATTGAAAAGCGCTGCGTAAAATGCATCCAAATGCCTACCCGAAGTGTGGTGTATGTTTGGATGCTTTTTCTGTGCAGCAGAAACGCACCCTGTAGTTCTAAATAGGGTGTCTGCTGCGTAAAATGGATCAAGAATTCACATGTCAATTCTCTGAGTGGATCCAAAAGACACATCAGAAAGACGTATGTACAACACACATCAACGTTCAGACGTCTGATCGCAGATGCGTGTTTTACATTGAAACTAATGTAAATCACACTGTACATTATTAGATATGTGTCTGGGTCCATTTTGGGTCCGAAACACGGATCCAAACATGTATCTAAAAAAAACGCTGTGTAAAAATACCCTAATGTGTGTAGATTGATCTGTGTGCTGCATTGTTTTTATGTATTGGTTATAATCTTTTACCTGAAAGTAAAGTACTTGATAATGATATTATGTAAATAATATTTAAAGGGGTTTCTTGACGTAAAAAAACAGTCCACATCTGCATTAAATAGCAAATATAATATTAATAATCACTATTGTTCTCATCACTTTTCCATCACCGAAGCTGTTGGTAGTGTCTCCATTCTCAGTTTACTTACTGCAGTTTGATTTGGTGAGTTAGGGTATGTTCACACTGTGTTTTTGGATCCGATTTTGAAAATAGCGTCCAAAAATGCAGCGTCAATTGGATCCAAAACGCAGCCAACAAGCAGGTGCGTGTTTGGGTGCATACTAGCTGCAGCAGGATCGCACCCTATAGTTTTTAATAGGGCTCCTTCTGCGTCTTTCAGATCAAGAATTGACATGTCAATTCTTAGAATGCATCCGAAAGATGGATCTGAAAGACGCAAGTACAAACGTATTGGCGATCACTCGTCTGAACACCAATACGTGTTTTACATTGCAAGCAATGTACATCACACTGCTCATTGCTAGATGTGTGTTTGGGTCCATCTACACGGACCCAAACACGCATCTATAAATGTATGTTCACACGGACTGAGCAGGCCGTGTGAACATACCCTGACTGCTGCAGCCAATCAGTGGCTTCAGCAGCTACTTGCTGTTCCATTTGTAAGAAAAATCTTTAACAGTACTTCCTTTAGTGAATTTTATTACACATTTTTCAAAATCAATTCATCATGACAAAACCATGGGCTCTAGACAACAATGTGATATCCACATAAACCCAGACAGTTCCATCAATGTGGACCTTGTTGACCGAAACGTCCGGATTCATGTGGATATCACATTGTTCGTCTAGAGTTCCATTGTCTTGTCATGATTAATTGATTTTGAAAAATGTGTATTAAAGTTCACTAATGGAAGCCCTATTGAAGATTTTCCTTACATTGAGAACCAGTGTATTTTTTCAACGGGCACCCATAATTGTTTAGTGGAGTGCAGAATCAGGTGCAGAACGTGTGATGAGATGATGTCAATGGAATAACACGTGGCACGCACACCAGGTTAGAAGGACATGCACACCAGGATAGAATGGAGACACTGACAGTAGCTTCAGCACTGAAACAGCAGTAAGTATAAAGGTAAGTATATATATATGTTGCAGTGATATATACTGCTCACAAAAAAGTTAGGGATATTTGGTTTACAGGTGAAATTTATGGAAACAGTAAAAATGTCATGTGATAGTTTATCCTTAGGCTATGTCCACACTGCACATGATTACGATCGTATCTCCGGCGCTTTTCGTTTTTTAAAATCGCCGGAGATACGATCGTCAGTGTGGTGCCATAGACGGCAATAGAAAAGACGAGTTGCTGTCTACACAGCTCGTCTTTTCTCTGCCCGTCTTTCGGCAGCGGCGTATTATACAACATGTTGTATAATACGCCGGTGCTTCTCGTCTTCTTGACGTCTTCCCATACAATAGCATTGTATGGGGGACGTCGGGAAAACGAGAAGCGGCCGCGGCTTTTGCACAAAGCGTGACAAAAGCCGCGGTCCTGCATCAGAGAAAGAACGGCCGCAGTGTAGACATAGCCTTAGAGTAGACAACTTAAGTTGTAGCATGCCATGTTGATTTTATCATCTCAAACAATTTAATGAAACAAAAGGCAACAAAAGTGGAGCTAAACACTATAAAAAAGGACGGTGTCTCAATAACATGTCATGTGGCATCAATTACAGCTTGACAATGTCATCTCATGCTGTTCACAAATTGAGTTATTGACTGCTGAGGCATGGCATCCCACTCTTCTTGAAGGGCGTCCCTCAGGTCATTGAGGTTCAGTATCAGATTTACGAGCTTCTACACATTGACTCAGCTGATCTCACAGGTTTCCTAGGGGGTTCAAGCCTGGAGAATGTGCAGGCCCCTCCTTTTGAGGTACCGGAGTCTCCAACAGCCGTTCCCTAATAATGCAACCTCGATGAGCTGGGGCATTGCCGTCCTTGAAGATGAAATTAGCCCTGTGTTGTTCATGCAGAGACACAATGACTGGACTGGACTTCACAAAGTTTAGGGCAGTTCTGTATTGACTAGACACACCTGCCCACACTGTAACACCACCACCACCAAAGGCTTGTCTGGTGACAACAGTGGCTGATGCATAGCGCTCTCCTTGATGTCTCCAGCATTGTTGGCAGACATCCTTTCTGGCTCAGAATAAACTGACTTTCATCATTGAACCGCACTGATGACCAATGGTCCCTCGTCCATTGTAGATGCTCCCTGGCCCATGCAAGACGATGATGCCTGTGCCGGTGGTGTGGTCAGGTACCCTTGACAATCATCTAGCACGCAGTCCACACTTTTGTAAACGGTTAGGAATGGTCGGACATGACACTTGGTTGCCTCTTACCTCCCTTAAGCGTGCCATTTATCATCTGGCTCCAAAGGGCATTAATTACAATAAAGCAGTCATCAGTGTGTTATATAGCCAAAGGACCTCCACCTCATTTCCTTTCGGCAACTCTTCGAGTCTCTATGTACAGTGAAGGAAATAATTATTTGATATTTGATCCCTTGCTAATTTTGTAAGTTTGCCCACTGAGAAAGACATGAACAGTCTATAATTTTAAGGGTAGTTTAATCTTAACATTGAGAGATAGAATATCCAAAATAAAATCCAGAAAATTATAAAAATTGATTTGCATTTTTGCAAATTTTGCATATTGCATTTGCAATTTTATAATTGAGAGATGGAATATCCAAAATAAAATCCAGAAAATTGTATAAATTTATTTGCATTTTGCAGTGAGAAATAAGTATTTGATACCTCTGGCAAACAAGACTTAATACTTGGTAGCAAAACCCTTGTTGGCAAGCACAGCAGTCAGACGTTTTTTGTAGTTGATGATGAGACTTGCGCACATGTCAGGAGGAATCCTGGTCCACTCCTCTTTGCAGATCATCTCTAAATCATTAAGATTTTATGGCTGTCACTTGACAACTTGGAGCTTCAACTCCCTCCATAAGTTTTCTATGGGATTAAGGTCTGGAGACTGACTAGGCCACTCCATGACCTTAATGTGCTTCTTTTTGAGCCACTCCTTTGTTGCCTTGGCTGTATGTTTTGGGTCATTGTCTTGCTGGAAGACCCAGCCATTACCCATTTTTAATGTCGTGGAGGAGGGAATGAGGTAGGATTTTACGGTACATAGCTCCATCCATTCTCCCATTGATGCACCGAAGTAGTTCTGTGCCCTTAGCAGAGAAACACCCCCAAAACATAATGTTTCCACCTCCATGCTTGACAGTGGGGACGGTGTTCTTTGGGTCATAGGCAGCTTTTCTCTTCCTCTAAACACAGCGAGTTGAGTTAATGCTAAAGAGCTCAATTTTTCTCTCATTTGACCACAGCACCTTCTCTGAATCACTCACAGAATCATCCGGGTGTTCATTGGCAAACTTCAGACAGGCTGCACATGTGCCCTCTTGAGCAGGGGGACCTTGCAGGCAATGCAGGATTTTAAACCGTTACGGCGTAATATGTTACCAATGGTTTTCTTGGTGACTGTGGTAACAGCTGCCTTGAGATCATTAACAAGTTCACCCCGTAGTTTTAGGCTAATCTATCAACTTCCTCATGATTAATGATACCCCACGAGTTGAGATTTTGCATGGTGCCCCAGATCGATATCGATTGACACTCATTTTGTATTTCTTCCATTTTCTTACTATTCCACCAACAGTTGTCTCCTTCTCACCCAGCATCTTACGTATGGTTTTGTAGCCCATTCCAGCTTTGTACAGGTCTATTATCTTGTCCCTGACATCCTTAGAAAGCTCTTTAGTGTTGCCCATGTCGTAGAGGTGAGGGTCTGACTGATTGAGTGTGTGGACAGGAGTCTTTTTATAAAGGTGACTATTTAAGACAGCTGTCTTTAATGTAGGTAATGTGTTGATTAGGAGCGTCTAACTGGTCTGAAGGAGCCAGAACTCTTGCGTTAGGGGATCAAATACTTATTTCTCTAAGCAAAATGCAAATAACATTATATAATTTACACAATCTGGATTTTATTTTGGATATTCTATCTCTCAATGTTAAAATTAACCGAACCTTAAAATTATAGACTGTTTATGTCTTTGTCAGTGGGCAAACTTACAAAATCAGCAAGGGATCAAATAATTATTTCCTTCAGTGTATGTCTATTGCAACATACTGATGACACTCTTTGACACTCTAAGCTAAGTGGCCACTTCCGTCTGAGAGGATCCTGCTTGAAGCCTTGCAGTGGCGAGGTACTGTTAATCAATTGTAAGGTGTTGTCTTGGTCTCATGATGTCAGAATTTGAACAGCCTGATGAGGAGGACTGTTTTAATTCCAATTCAAATTGATCCCCTAAATTTATTTGGTGATAAAGAGATCAAACACTTGTTGTGAATTTTGATATTAAGCATCTTGTTAGAGATCAGCAAAAATGTACTGAAACATTGAATAGCTGAACATGTGCATTCTAAAGTTAAGAGATGGCCTCATTTAGTCAATTTAAAAAAATGCTCAAGAATTATTATGTTCATCCTGAAATTTCAACCAAGAGTCAAATATCCCTAACATTTTGTGTATATATATAAATATATATATATATATATATATATATATATATATATATATATATATATATTTTTTTTTTTTTTTTTAAGTCAATTTGCCCTGTTAAATATACAATATTACATATTTTCTAATAATTTTGAAGGCAGTGGAAACTTACCTGTCAGGGTTATCAGAAGCACAAACAGAATCAATCAATGCAACATCCAAAGTCCCCTGTATAAAGTAAAAATATCTTGCTTAGAAATTTCAACAATGTACATTTATCTACAGTTTCAGACTGGCTCGAGCACTAACAAAATTGCACGGTGATCCAAAGCTCTGGTAAAAATGACTTGCTATTCACTTGCCACTATGATCTTTTTTATGGGTTGAAAATGAATGTGTTTTCTTCTATGTAGATGGACACTAGACATTCATAACCTTTTTGGAATCTTACACAATTTTGTAGTTAAAGCACAAAAAACTGTTCACTTGATTTTATTTGGCGTCTAAAACCATGGCCCATAATAAATTGCTTTATCTTAATGTTCCACACAGTAAGGTGCCATGTTACACTGAGAAACTGTAAAATTTCAACTGACCTAAAAGCTCTAAATAAAAGTTAAGAATAATAATCTTACTAATGGTAATAATGATGAGAATATTAAATAAGAGGTGGTGAGTGTAAATTATACCAGAGAACTCTCTTATAACTACTTACTTCTAGGATTACTCATTGATGGTACCAGAGGCTGATGGAGCCTGGATGTTTTAAAACAAGTCCAGCAGATTAATTTAATGAAGGTTAAAGATGACATCACAATGGACACTGAACCATATATATTTATATATATATGGCTTAGACTATGTGTTTATTATTTATGGATAAATTCTCTCAAATGCTAAGCCTAACATGCGAAACACATGTAAAGAGTGTCCTTTCGGCATATGTTTTCCATGTATAAATGTCTAATTTTTTTCATGGAGAATCAATGAGAAAATGCACATGCAGTGTAATAAAGTTGCATACCTCTGGGGCATGAATTCAGTATGGTGTCAGACTCGCAATATATTACGTAAACACAGTGTGAACTTCAATATATATATATTGATGTAGAGAATATCTATTATATCATATCATATATATATCATATATATATATATATATATATATATATATATATATATATATATGCATCAATACTTATATCTATAATATCATCAATTATTATGATATATTGATAAAACTAGGTGATACTAAAGTATTGATGCAGAGAATATCTATTATATCATAATAGATATTCTCTGCATCAGTACTTTAGTATCACCTAGTTTTATCAATAGTAAACAATTTGGTAACAATAAAAGAACATGTTCTAATATGCTGGCTTTAGTTTAACTCTTCTCATGTGGTTGTACCAGGGACAGATCACCTTCTCCATTAGGCCTTTCTCCATTTAATAAAACTACCACAGTGCTCCCAATCCTCACACATATGCAGTCCAGTGCCCTGAGGGTGTCCCAAGCAATATCAGGACAGTAATTCCACTTAAGATAATATTTTATTCTACATCCTGGTACAACATATTGTATAAGACTAGATGCATCCATAAACCTAACTCTTCTGAAAAAAGTAATACATTAACAGACTGATACATGTTATCCAGCACAAAAAAAGTAAAAAAGCTTTAACAGGATTAAAATATTCACTGAATAATACGCTCGGCTGAGTGATGAATGGATTTTCACTTACCACAGCATTTTGTGGATTTGCTTGCTCATCGTGCATCTCCCGAATTTCCTGCTCTGTGGATGATTGAACCTGGCTCATAACACTGAACCACTGACTGTAGGAAGAACGCAGATAGCACACGGTCATGAGAAGATTTCATATAGAATATAACCACTTTATTCTCATAGGCAAGTTAAAGATTTGCATTAGCTCCTTTATCTCTTACTATTACTATACATAAGTTTACTTAAATGATATGCTCAATTGTGTAATCATTTTTTATCACCCCAATCTGTCTAAACTGAAAAATACAGCAACTACTGTTCTACATCTTCTGTACATACCTATATTTTCTCATGAGTACATACTACTTACTTAACCCTGTGTGTATCATGATACTGCAGTCAACTATTAATCCCTTCAGTCTATCTCCTCCTTGTGATAACCTAAAGGAAGTCCTGAAAAGGGGTAAACCAGTTGTATAAAATTGTACTAACTTGCCCCAGGGTGAGGGAAAATAGAAAATAAAAAATGATCACCTCTGTTCCAAACCTTTCCCCCTCCCCGGCTGCATTTCCAGAGCTCCCTAGTGATCTGCTTCTCTTCCTCTTCTTTCAGGTTCTCGCTCCAACATCCTGAAGACACTGCATAGTGATTTGTATGGAGTGTGAGCCTCTACTGTATGTCAGGACGAGAACCGAGAAGTGACAAGAAGTGAATTACTGGTAATTCCAGAGCTGCAGTAGCGGAAGACCAGAAGGTAAGTATCATTCTTTTCTTCTATTTTTCCTCACTTTGGGTCCACTTAAAGGGGTTCTCTCACTACAATGATTAACTTTTAACATGTAGGGAAAGGTAAATGAATAATATTACTAAATACATTGCTTTGTTGATTTTGCTTTAGTGAGAAGATAAATATTTTATATCCTCTCAGAGCATGCAAGTTTCTCTGTTTACCGACCATCTCTCACCACCTCTCCCTGCTGTCTCTTATCTCTCATTGCTCCAAGCTGCCATCAGTCGGTCAGTCCGTACATGGTGAGTCACCTCCGGGAGAGACTTATCTTTAGGACACTGTAGCCTTTTCTACCACACTTTATAAACCTCCAGCAGTCATGTCACTGTAACAAGGATAGCTAGGAACGTTGGAGCTGATATGTCAGTCACTGCTATAGACCTGCCCATAGTCACTAATGACCTAATAGAAGTCTTACAGAGTAGAATTACAATACTTGCAGATGATACATATATTTGTAAGGTAATTACCGCTTTTAATAAGTATCCGATTAAAATTATTTATCCAAAGAAAATACACATAAATACACCAGTGCTATGTGACTGTCAAAGGTATACACGATCCATAGAGTAAATCCAGGTGTGATTATCTGGAAAAACGATACTCACTGGGAATCTGTACTTTCCACTATCAAAATCCTAAAGTACAAGTGGGGTAATCGCTCCGAAAAAGGGCGGCCCCACCTCTCGATGGCTGACCCTATTAAGTATCGATCCTAACTAGATGACTAATAGTTAACATCTATACTTATCCATTGGCGTATCTGCTGGTGCCGTGGGTCCTATTCAGCATCGATGAAAGGAATGGATATTTTCCCCTGATGATTCCTTAGCGATTAGAGAGGAAGAAACGCGTTGGGAAGAAGGAAACATACCTTATGCAAAGGGAAGTAAATAGTACCTAGATGATGATATGTTTTTTGCATTTAGGTTATGTTGATTCAATTGAGGTTTATCAGAATTTGAAACTAAAACCTTTTTGTATATAGTGTATAGGCTGTATGGTTTTTTATATCACAACTGCCCAAGGTAACATTGACCTGGAGTTAACGATTAGTCATCTAGTTAGGATAGATACTTAATAGGGTCAGCCATCGAGAGGTGGGGCCGCCCTTTTTCGGGGCGATTACCCCACTTGTACTTTAGGATTTTGATAGTGGAAAGTACAGATTCCCGGTGAGTATTGTTTTTCCAGATAATCACACCTGGATTTACTCTATGGATCGTGTATACCTTTGACAGTCACATAGCACTGGTGTATTTATGTGTATTTTCTTTGGATAAATAATTTTAATCGGATACTTATTAAAAGTTATATTTTAGAATTGGGTTTAACAAATTTCTGTGATTCCCGTATGTACTAGATTAACCCTTTCAATATAGATATTGGCTTACTGTGAGTAAGGTAATTACCGCAGAAGGGGATTGTATACTCTTACAGAAATATCTGAGGAAGTTGGAGGCATGGGTGGAGAAATGGCAACTAAAAGCTTAATGTGGATAAATGTCAGGTCATGCACTTAGGCTGAAAGAATAAAACAAACAACTATGTACTAAACAGTATAAAACTAGGTAAAACCACCACTGAAAAAAGACTTGGGAATAATGGTGGGCAGTAATCTCAAATTTAGTGACCAATGCCAGGCAGCTGCTGCTAAGGCAAATAAAATGATGGTATGCATCAAAAGAGGTATAAATGCTCAACATTGCCTCTACAAATAACTAGTGAGACCACATATGGAACAGTATGGTTAGAGATTGGACTTTTCCAACCTTATGAACTATGTAATGTCAGAATCAAACATTTTATATAATAGTTTTTTCTATTAATTAGTTCTACATATATGTGTTGTAGGTTACATGACAACTTGTAGTGCACTGGTCATATTCATGCACTATGCATAGTAATGTAAGATCTGCTATCAACCCTCAGCTGTCCTAGACCATGACACGGATGAAGTAACTGGTGAATACGTGCTGAAGGCTTTATAGGACTTGCTGTAGGTATTTACTGAAAACATAGAAATAATTATCTCTGCTGTTTTGGAAAAGTTGTTCATGGATCACAAAACAGATAAGGACAATTACTGTGTGCTGACTTTGTAGTGCACATAACGACCACACCTGAAGGAATTTCTTTATTACCAGTCATCTACAGAATAATTTATATGGAATATGCTGTCGAGTTTAGTTTTGGGAGTCCAAAAGCTATGTATAGCCACTATATAATATCTACAATGATTGTATAATTAAGTAATGCTGGATTAAAATGCTACAATTGGCTGCCAAATCTGTAAGAACAATAGGGATCATTTTTATAACTTTTATTTACTATTATTTGATACATTTTATTATTTTAAAGACAAACACCTTTTTTGTGTTAATTATGATATAAGGACTGCAATCTGGTTTACCATCAATGTATGATGAGTTAACATTTTGAGATGCTATTAGCGCAATCATCGTATTGGTTTTTACATTATGATTTTCCATTTGGTACAATTAGGACTTTACAGTCCATACTGAACTAGAAAGTGATTAATTAAGAATGTGTTTCCATGTTGTGGCTGTAGCATGTGGACAAAACATGGTCACATGTAGCAGCTAAAGAGAACACTCTTCTTAAGTAATACTGCAGATTTAGAGGCAAATTTTTGTGGCCATTGGCCACCATGTACCTCTGAAATACATAGCAAACTTTTTTTTGTTTGTAGCTGCTGTTTGCTCTTTATATTCAGCAGTGACGGGGACACGGAGAAGGAATGATTTAAGCTAGTACTGTGTGCTTCTGCTTAGAACCCAAACACACCTGTGAGCAGCCTTACCAATTCTGGCTTCGCTGCATACAGTACTCTATGCTCCTGAACTGTGTAAGTTAATGTTCGGTAGCATACTGGGTGCTTCATGTTGGGAAGCCATCAGTGGCATTGGTTCATGGGGGTGTTGTTTTCTAGGCAACAGCAGTCAGAGCACAGTTATTTGATTTCTGACAATGCTTAGCACCATTGTGAAGTGACCCCTTCCCGTGACCCAGGAAATGTTGTTGATAAAAAAAACAAATGAGTTATAAACCAAATAGACTTTTTAATTAAATGCCACCTTTTAACACCTTCCTCGGTTATCTTGTGGCAAAAAAGACCTGGGTACAATAGGTTCCAATCAAATCTATCTCAAATTGCTATGTGTACATAAATTACTGTTTAGTGACAAAAATTTACAGTACTATCTACCAAAAAGTTGAAACTAGTTTACTTGCCAATTTGGGAGGGGAGTGGGCGGGGGGGGGTAATCATTGTAAACTACAACCCTTATCATTTGATATTATAGACCCTTCATGTAACCAACTTTATACAGACATCTTTTACTGTATATCTCATTGGAAAGTCACTGGCTGTAAATTAGCATCTTATAAAGGATAAAATTCATCATAACTGGATTGCAAGTCAGATCTCTAAAGAGTGATGAAGTATAGACCAAGATTAAAAAAAAGTTATATTAACAGGGTTTTCCCACCATGTCCTACTGGCAGGACCCCCACTGATCTTTATAATGAAGACAATAAGTGTTGTCGACACCATCAAAATTTGTTTTTCACATATTAATAAGCAGCATGTGATGGTTTTATGTCATTTAAACAAAAAACAATCAGTTTTTTTTTAATTTTAAATTTTAATTACTAAATTTTACATTTTTAAATTCCCCCTATGTACATTACTTCCTGTTTGTCTCTCTGACTACCCCTCTTTGAGTTCTCTTAGCACGGCAGTAAGGATTGCTTGATGGTTCTCTTTCAGGCCTGCTAAGGGCTTAAGAGGTGTAATTGTTATCAGCATGACCTGTGTGAAGAAAGCCGGACACCCAAAAGGCAAGAAAAGATTAACCCATTATCCTTTCATATTTTGCTTTTGTCATTACCTTTATCTAGGCAAGTCCAGGAAACAATAGAGCGATCATTACAATTTATAATGAGACTACTTGCAGATAATAAGAAGTTGTAGTAAACTTGCTATTCAGGAGTTTTATCTCTTTACTAGCATAGCTAAAGAAGAGCAAAATATTTTCTGCAATTTTTAATTGCATAAAACTGCCGAAATGATGTTGCCAAAAATTCTAAAAAAATAAAATAGTTTTCCAGTAATATTGATTTGAACAAAAGTAACCCTTTCTCACGCAAGTGTCTCTTTAACAGTGGTCATGTCAAAGAGGCATTACTTTAACCCCTTACCGCCGGAGCCAGTTTTGGCCTCTCTGACAGAGCCCTATTTTTGAAATCTGTCATGTGTCACTTTATGTGAGAATAACTTTTTGACACTTTAACCTATCCATTTGGGGTTCAGAATTGTTTTCCTCGTGACACATTGTGCTATAAGATAGTAAGAAAATTTTTGGTCCAAAAAATGATCGTTTATTTGTGAAAAATATCAAATGATGGTGAAAAATGTGAAAATTTAACAAATTTAAAAACTTCAAAAAATTTTCTGCATGTAAGACAATAGTTATTTCACTCAAAAAAAGTTTATAACTAGCATCTCTACCATATGCCCTGCTGTAGTTTGGCATCATTTTTTTAAATGTCTTTTTTTTTTTTTTTTTACACTTAGGGGGCTTATAAATTTAGTAGTAATTTTCAAATTTCAAGAAAATTTGCAATAACATATTTTTAGGGACCAGTCCATTTTCTAAAGTGACTTTGATTGACCTTATGTTAGATACCCCATAAATGACCTCATCTAAGAAAACTACAACCCTTAAAGTATTCAAAACAGCATTTAGAAAGTTTATTAACCCCATTGGGTGGTTTTCACAGAAATTAAAGCAAGTGGAATTTGAAATTTCAAAATTTCACTTTTTTTGCAGATTTTCAATATTTATGCATTATTGGCAAGAATACGGTAAATGTAAATCAGGGAAATTTGCAAATTAATTTTGATTCCCCAGATTCTGCCGTTTTCAGAGATATCCATTTTGTGGCCCTAGGGGCATTATTTGGCCTCAACCACAAGCCCCAGAATAGGAGGAGCACCTACGGGGACTCTGGGCCTCATTTTCATTAAAATTTTTATTTAGGGGCCATTTCAGGTTTTGCGGACACCCTAATGTTCCAAACGTAATAAATCCCCCCTAAAAAAGACCCCATATTGGAAACTACACTCCTTACGGAATATATCCAGAGGTGTAGTGAGATATCTTAACCCCACAGGCTTTTTCACAAATTTTTTGAGCGTTCGGCTCTGAAAATAAAAAAATATATATTTGTTCCAAAAATCTGCAATTTTAGCTGAAAATGTTTAATTTTACAAGGATCTTGGAAAAAAAAGCCCCAAAATTGTTTAAACCAATTTTCTTCCAAGTTCCGGCAATACCCTACATTGGGTGTAAATGCTGTTTGGGACGCATGGCAGGGGTAACAAGGGAGGGAGTTGCTATTTGGCTTTTGGCGCACAGATATTGGTGGGGCCATGTCGCACTCCAAAGCCCCCAAAGTACTAAAACAGGTGAAACCTTCCAATGTTGCTCCATTTTGGATTCAACGCCCCTCGGGGATCTCACCTAAGGGGTGTATTTGCATTTTTGGGCGCACAGTGTTCCGAAAGTTTTTTTTAGCATTGGGCCATGGAAATGGGGGGGGGAAACGCAGTTCCGCCATTGTTTTTGGGCTTCATTTTTACAGTATTCGCCATACGGGATAAATGACGGGATAACTTTACTAGGGGGGTCAGAAACAATACAATATAAAATTTTATAATAGTTTTTTTATGTTTTATTACTTTTTACACAATAGAAGCGAGTTTTATAAAAAAGTTGGCGTTTTAAGTTTGTCGTATTCGACAGCCATAGCTTTCCTTAATTTTTTGAATATGGAGCTGCTTGTGGGCTTGATTTTTACGAGATGAGTTGATGTTTTTATTGATACCATTACGGGGGGGCATATGATGCTTTGATCACTTTAAATTAAGGTTTTTGTGAAGAAATATGTACAAAAAACAGCAATCCCTGGTAGTGGTTTTTTTTATTTTTATTTTTTACAGCGGTCACTGTGCGGTATAAA
Organism: Phyllomedusa bahiana; assembly: GCA_025379985.1. Lineage (NCBI taxonomy): Eukaryota > Metazoa > Chordata > Amphibia > Anura > Hylidae > Phyllomedusa > Phyllomedusa bahiana. Next base: position 68,072 of record JAODAL010004094.1, read on the forward strand.
AGAAAAATCTAGTTTTAAATCACAAGTTGATACATTTACAGCGATACCACATTGTAAAATTTGTTTAATGTTTTTTACTGCTTTTACACAATAAAAACACTTTGTTTGTAAAAGGAAAACACGTTTTTGCATCACCCGGCAGTCTGAGAGCCATAACTTTTTTTATTTTTTCTGTTTATGGAGCTGTATAGGGACTTTTTTTTTGCGGGAGAGTTTTAGGGTTTTAATGGTAATATTTTTGGGGGGACAAAAACTTTATGATCGCTTTTAAATCTGTTTTTGGAAGGTAGGGTGAAGAAAATACTGCAATCCTACAGTGTTTTTTTATTTTTATTTTTAATAAATGTTCACCGTGCGTATCCGTGACAATTAGTTTTACTCTTGTGGGTTGAGACGATTACGATGATACCCAATTTAAAAGTAATTTTTTTTTTTTTTGAAAAACACAATTTTTTTTGAAAAAAAAAGTGTTTTTTATTGTGTAAAACAATATTATATGCATCGCTATCTTTTTAATAGCCAGAACTTTTTAATTTTTCCGTATACAGAGGTTGTAAGGGACTTTTTTTTTGCGGGAATGAAAATGACGTTTTAATTGGCATCAACTTTGATGTTGATAGAAGTTTTTATTACTTTTTACTGCATTTTATGTGCTGCGGGATGAACAAAAATCGCTATTCTGTGACTGTTTTTTGGGTTTTTTTTTTACGGCGTTCACCGTACGGGTTAATTAACATGACAGATTTATAGGGTGGGTCGCTACGCACGCGGCGATACCAAATATGGGTACTTTATTTATTTTTGATCTTTTCTGGGGCGATTGGCGTTTGTAAAGGGGAAAAGGGCGATGTACGTGTTTTTTATTTTATTTTTTGTGTTTTACTTTTTTACACTTTTTTTTAACTTTTTCATACTTTTTACACTTTACCCCAGGGGGGAATTGCATGAACGATCGTCAGATCATTCATGCAATAGGAGATCAGCATACAGCTTATATCTGTATCCTGGTCCCCCATGCAACTGTCTGTCACGCTGCCCACAATGCATTGGTGGCATCCCTGACGTCCACCATACAACCCGGATGCGTCATTCAGCGTCCGAGCTGCCTGGTAGGAGACCCAGTAGCGGCGCTCAGCGCCGTTACTGCCCGAGATCGGCGGGCAGCAGGAGCTCCTCCTGCCGCCCGCAGCCGCGATGTTTGCGACCACGAATGTCGCGACATCGGGGGTTAATCCCCCGCGGCCGGGAGCGCACTCCGGCCGTGGGGGATGCGGCATGATTTCCAGCGGTAATATATCCGCTGATTTCATGCCGCGATCTTGCGCACATCCGCTTGGTGAGCGCGCAAGATCGCCGTGACTAACCATAAGGCAATTTTTTCGGGAACCCCCCAAAAAACATTTTCCGTATGATTACGGAAATTCCCGGGAAAGGGGTTAAAAAAGGGGTGTCCCCCCCGCCCAATCTTTATTTTAAAAATGGTTTTTCTCCTATGGTAACCCTTCATTTCTTTAACCCCTTAAGGACTAGGATTTTTTTTTTTAGTCCCCGGGTTTTTGTTTTTCCATTCCCCGAACTTTTCCCAAAAACCATAACTTTTTTAATTTTTTCCCTCTTTAAAATATATGGCACTTTTTTTTTTTTTGTTGGGCCCAAAAAAAGGTGCCATTGAAAAGTACTAATAAAGGAATGGGAAACCCCAAAAGAAAAAAGATCTGTGTGATGGAATGAAAAAAAAAAAAAAAACTTAATTGTGCCATTTTTTTCAGGGGTTTAGTTTTTATGGAGTTTACTGTTCGGTATAATTGCCCTGTTTATCTGTTTTTCCCGCCGGTTGGGAAAAATTCCCATGATCACCCAAAAATGGGGAAGAAATTTTTTTTATGTTTTAGTACCCTTTAAAAAATAAAAAAAAAAAATCTTCTTTTTTTAAATTTGCTCTGCTGCGCCAATTTTCTTTCCCAAACCCAATTAAATTAAAAAAAAAAAAAGTTTGTTTTTTCCCTTTTCCCTTTATGGGAAATCGATTTGAATAAATAAACCGTATTTTTTTCGGACTTCAAGACGCAAACCCGGACCAAAAGACGCACCAACCGATTTTTTTTCCCGGGCTATTTTAAACGAAACCAAACCCTTTTTCCTCCTAAATTTGGGGGGGGAAAAAAATGTGGGCCCTTTAAACCGAAAAATACGGGCTCCCAACACACCACTTGAGGTCCCGCTTGAAGGGGAAGGGGCCCTTTTAGGTGCTTTGGGGGGGGGTTGGAAGGGCCCCCTTTAAAGGGTTTTTCAAATTTTGCTTGCAGGCCCCCCCGCCTGGTGCACTTCAGAAGGGGGGTTTTTGGGGCCCCTTTGGGAAATTTTTTGGGAGGGTAACCGGAGGGGGTTTTTTAAGTACCGTAAATTTTTTCTGGGCTTTTGAGACTTACCAACCATTTTTTCCCCCCAAATTTTTGGGGGAAAAAAAGTGTGTCTTATATTCCGAAAAAAAACGGGGAAACTAGCACACCCCCAAACTTACTGTATTTTTCGGACTTTTAAACGCACCCTACCCAATTTTTTTTTGGACTTTTAAAAACGCAACGGCCCCAAAAAACACCTATCCCTATTTTTTGGACCCTTTTAAAGCGCACCAGACCAAAAAGACGCACCTATCGGGAATTTTTTTTGGGAAATTTTTTAAAACATAAAAACCTTTTTTCCCCCCCAAATTTTTGGGGAAAAAAAAAATGGTCTTATAGTCCCCAAAAATACGGTTTAAAAATATATTTCCCCCTAGGGGGATTCCCACTTTAGGGAAAAACGCATTACTTAATACATTAATAGAAGGGGTGCCCCTTACTTTTGAATTTAAATTTTGCAAAAAATTCCTTTGCATTGGGCCCTTTTGAAGCATTTTAAAAATTTTTTGGGAAATAAACAGTAACAAATCATACAAAAATTTATATTTTTTTAAAATTAAACCAATATATTTTACTGTTGTTTCTTACAGCATAAAATACTACAAAAACAAAAAAGCCCCATCAAGCCTTTCAATGCCAGGACAATTTCCCCAGTTTTGACAAACACAAATAAAATCTGAATTTTAATATTTAGAAAATCACATTACATACCCATATTAATATATAATAGAAATTTAAATGCCACCTAGCATTTTATAGTCAGTAATACTTTCAAGTAATTTTGCATCAAAGCAAAATGTTTTAAATAAAATACATAACTGCATAATTGTGGTTAAAAAGCCTGACCAAGCAAAAGCTTGAGAGAATAAAACCACAAAAATAAATGTTTTTTGGGTTGTATAGTTCACCCCATTCAATTTTAAGCCCTATGAAACCCCCTATGGGCGAAATGTCCCCAAAATTGGTTTTCCCCCCCGTGACAGTACGATCCTCCCTTTAAAAAACTGGTGTCCCGGTATACCTTGCATTTTGGGAAAATAATGCACCCCTTAAAAAAGGGGCGTTTTCACAATCCAGGGCATAGCTAAATTTTTTGTAGTTTTATGTAATTTTCCCCCAAATTTAAAGGGGGCAAATTGGGGAATTTGGGGTGCACAAATTATCAATTAAATTTCGTTATGGGGCGCACCCGCTGATCATTTCTAAATACATGTAATGCACTTTTATAGGCATGTAAAAAAATGTTTGTGGGCCCCGCTAATCATGCCCCTAGTTTTGGGTATAACAAAAGTTTATTTTACAAACAGAAAATGGCTTTTAAAAATATTTTGGGCCGCAAAATGGGAAACCCAAAAAACCGGGCCCCTTTTTCCTATTTGGGGAACATGTCCCCACTATTAAAAGGTTTCAACCCACCAACCATATTTTTCCCCGAAAAAAATACAATAAAAATTCCCATGATCCAGATGCCAGTAAACATCGAAATGTCCTGATTAGGTGCAGGGGGGAATTAAAGGGTGAAAAAACTATGACTTCACCCTGGGACCAAATTTTTTTTACTTATAGCCCACACACCAGTTCTAAATATATGAAAAGAGTGTATAATGTGACAGTAACATTTTGTAGCATAAAGTATAATTTGCCAAACTTTGTATGGGCCCTAGGAAATGTAATGGGGCCAAAAATTTGCATGGCATTTTGCACCAAAAAATTTTTTTTCATTCTAGTCATTTAAAATGTTCCCCTACCACTAAGGGAAAAAGTTTTTCCCGAAGTCCCTTTTGGCACAATATTACCCCCCAAAACACACTATGCAAATTCATTTTAAAATCACCTTATAAATGTCTACTTGTATTCTAACTCTTCAGGAGAAAGAAAAGAAGAGCTCACTTTGCCCTAACTGTGACAATCAGAGAGCACATACTCACATTGATAAGAGGAGTATTAAAAACAAAAAGACCAAAATTTCCCGAATCTTTCCCCCTGGTGTCACGGAGGTTAAAAACATGGTTTAAAAGGACAAAAACAGACGTGATCTTTTTTTCCCGTTTCCCCACAAAAACCCCCTTTAAAAACACCGAGCCAAGTAACACTTTTCATACACTCCCCTTCCCCCAAATTTCCAAAAACTACTTAAAATGCACCCCGAATAATTTCATATGAACTCCCCGGCCTTTTATTTTAAACCAAAAACAATTAAAACAAATTTTGGGCGACATTTAAAAATTTTGGGGTTAAAACAACAGTTCTTAATCGATAGGGCAGTGTAGGGAAAACAACCTTATGAAAGAACTTTGGGGAGTATGTTTTTTTTCATAAATCTATGGGGAATTTTGGAGCCCCTTTTATATAAAAGTATATCTTTGGCAGATATCTTTGGCGCATAGTATCTCTATGGCGCATTCATAAGGCCCCCTCGTCGGCCCAATTTTTGGGGGAAAAGACTGTTTCAAACATCTATAGAACAGGGCTTTTTTTGGTGCAAGATACGCTAAAAATGGTACAGCCCCATTCATATATGTCACCCTTAAAAAATCACCCCAAGGGATTGCACACTTCCTCAAAAGAAAAAAGGGTTTAAGGCAGGGTTGAGAAACCTAAAAAACAATCTTACCTTGCATCTTCAGGGGACTCTGCGATTTGGTTGGTTTGGTTTTGATTTTGGGACACTTGGCAATGCCATTCTTTTTTGCCCGGATTGTCCCCATGGGTCTCCTTTTGTAATAAAGTAAAAAAGCAATTGAAAAAACAAACTTTAATTTCTGATAAAACCACAGTCCTGTAAGATTTTGAATGGTTAGCCACGTAATACAAGGACTTCTAAGATCCACCAGAAAGGGAGCCATTCTACAACGCCAACTTAAGTCCACCAGAACAGGAAAACCGCCCCCTCTAATGTTTCCCTACACAAAACATAAGGGCTATTGGGCGGGGGGTTTTTTTTAATAAAGACAAACCCCCCAAACAAGTTTTAAACCTTGTTTCATCTTAGCCAACAGCTAGCTCATATGTATGGTTTATGTAGATACAAATCTAGATAAAGATCATTTTTGGGCAAAAACCCAAAAAAAAAAACCCCCAAAACTTAAAATATTCAAAAAACTCATGCAATAAAAAACAGATTTTAAATTTAAAATTTTAAGGGAAATACTAAATATCAGCCAAAGCTGCTAATTTCAACATGTCCGGCTTACCTTCTAATATGGCTTGTTCCCAACCCCCCGGGCCCCAAAGGAAAATTTATAAAAAATTTTAAAAAAAGCCCAATCAAACGTGCTCATGGGAGAACTAAAACCCCCTTGCCCAAAACCCGTAGCTTAGTCCCTTCATCAAAAACACATGCACACTCCGGGAAAAATGGTGTGGTCCTGCATATGAAGGGGGGGGTTTTGGGAAAAAAAAAGCTGTGGGAATTTAATGAGTTTTTTTCCAACCCAAATATTAAGGATGTTTGGGTGACCTTAATACTGCCAATACAGATATTAACTAATTAAAACCAAAAGTTTCCCCTAGAAGGCCCGGAAAGCGGGGGAATTAAGGTTGGGAAAACATTAAAAAAATTTCTTTAAAAAACTACAATGAAATCTTAGAAAGAAGGGAAATTACTTAGCCCTTTTTCGGAAGGGCTATAGTTTCCCCTTTTTTTTTTTCCCTCACTGTTTACCTTTTAAATACATCAAACTTGGACGCCGAAGGGAACAAACCAACGCTTTTTCCAGTTCCTTCTGGACAGAGTAGATGACCCTCCACCTTTTTTATAAAGCCAGCCTTGCTTCAGTGCCTCCCCGCCCTTTTTCCTAAACCCCCAAAAAAGGGTCCATCTTTTAAACACAAACCCAAAGCTTTTCCCTGTATTTTATCAAACCCCTCCTACCAAAAATGAGGAAAACCCTTTATTATTAAAAACTTTTTTATGTGGGGTAAGCCATTTTTGCATACATAAGTAAACTACTTTTTTAAACTGCAAACCCTTTAAATATGCAATACAGAAAATAGATCCTTTTTGGGTACAAGAGGCTTAGGCTTTGTTAAAAATCCTGCCTTTTGGAGGGTTTTTTCCCGGAACCCTTTTCCGGGGCATTTTCAGTCGGGAAAGCCGAAAAATACCAAAGCAAAATGCGCTAATTTTTTTTTCCGGGCTAAGCAACGACACCACGTGGAAACCCCCAAAGGAACCCCCTTGAAAACAAAAGGGGCCCATTAGGTCCTTGTGTCCATTGACAAAAAAGGATCCATTTTTTGTCCATGTAACCCCTGCCCCAAAAGTAGGTTCCAAACCCCGAACCCCCTGAACAGGATGTGAAAACCCAAACCTTAAGAAAACTGGTGTAATCAAGGGGATGTTTCCAAGAAAATTTTCAATGCCCTATACACGGGAAATAAAGTTGTGTTTTTTTTTTAATTAAGCAAATAAATTAAAATAAAACTTTTGGAAAAACTTTTTCCCAATGAAATTTTTTTTTTTTCATTTTTAAACCCCAAATTTTAATTATATGTAGTGCAGGTATTTAAACCCGACCAAAAATTACAGTTCATTTTATTTTTATAGTTCCAATTAATTTTGCATAGCACAAGAATTTTTGAAATTTATTTTACCAAAGGAAAATTTCCCCTAAAAAGGTTACAAAGGGCCCCCCATGGGGTTTGGAAAAAACAGCTTGAACCCTATAACAAACAGGGTATTCAAATATTGTGGGCATGCTATGGGACCCAAAACCCAAAAAGGTTTAGCGGGGTACATTGGGACCTGGAAATTTTCTGTAATTTAAAATCCAAAAAAAAATTAAAAACCCAGGTGCAAATGTTTTTCTCCCCTTTTGCCCTTTCACAATTTCTTACAAAAAATGCCTTTGAAAAGAAAATGCAGGGCCTTTAAAAATTTTCCAAAAAAAAAGTATCTGGGAAAAAAATTAACTAAACCATTTTTGAAACAAAGGAAAAAATGTTTGCCATAAGTTAACGTGCCCCAATTGTCTACCCGGGTGTTATTAAAACTGTTAAAACAATGGGCAAAACTTCTTGATACAAATTTTAAAACTGCCTAATTTTATGAGGATTGAGGATTTGTTACAACCTATAGAGGGCGCAGTGAGCTTTCCAGCTCCTTTCCCATAATGCCTTGTGATATGCAATGCTGAGTAGTGGCCTAAAAGGCAAAACAAAAACACTACACACCTTAAACTGGTGCTCTCCATAAGGAGAGATGTTCCCTCTCCTCATACCCACTCATTGCCTCCCACCAGTCAAGCCAATATCGCTTGCTCTACACTGATGAGGGGCAAAACCCGAAACGCGTATGTAGATGAGCAATATTGGCTTGACAATTATTCCTTTTTGCTTCTCAAAGATTCGTTGAATCAGAAGTAAAATTGAGGATTTGTTACAACCTATAGAGGGCGCAGTGAGCTTTCCAGCTCCTTTCCCATAATGCCTTGTGATATGCAGATGCTGAGTAGTGGGCTAAAAGGCAAAAACAAAACACTACACACCTTAACTGGTGTCTTCCAATAAGGAGAGATGTTCCCCCCCTCATACCCAACTAAATTGCCTCCCACCAGTCAACCCAAATATCGCTCTGCTCTACACTGATGAGGGCAAAACCCCGAAACGTATGTAGATGAGCAATATTGGCTTGACAATTATTCCTTTTTGCTTCTCAAAGATTCAGTGAATCAGAAGTAAATTGAGGATTTGTTACAACCTATAGAGGGCGCAGTGAGCTTTCCAGCTCCTTTCCCATAATGCCTTGTGATATGCAGATGCTGAGTAGTGGGCTAAAAGGCAAAACAAAACACTACACACCTTAACTGGTGCTCTCCATAAGGAGAGATGTTCCCCTCCTCATAATTTTATGACAGTAATAATAAATCTCACCCAATGTCTTTGTCCTGTTTTGTATAAGTGACTACTGATAAAAGAAACCACCTCCATATATTATTGTTCTTGGGTTCAACAACATAATGGAAGTCAAACTGCTTGTAGCCAGGGCCTGAAGTTTGCTTAGTTACAAAGTGCACTTACATAAAGATTTTTCACATCAACTACAGAAACCTTTATGGTCCAACTCTTTTACTTTTCCTCATTAACCTCCTTATATGGTAATGATTATTTTTTTTACATTACTATCATTAAAAATTCTGCGCCTATTAGCTGATTTTTTAATATGGCTTAGAGAGCAAGGAGTGATGGTGTTCCATCAGGGTCTGTAGTCCATTGAGTTTGTGGTTGAAATTTAATTCCTTCCTGCTTAGTTTAATTCCTTGCCTGCTTAGGGAGGCAACTGAAATTAGTAGATAGGGTAGTAGAAAATGCACCGGCTCCTGAAGAGCGCACATGCCCTGTAACTATTATCAGTCATGTGGGTTATTCAGGACACAGGTGAGTCCACACAGGAGCCACATACCCTCGTCTACTATACTTAGCAATGTGATGCTCCATTTGAAAAGGACAATGTGCAGCTCCTGTATGGGATGCACTGGCCTCCTGTAGCTAATTACCTGTGGGCCCTGTGTACTGTTCAAGAAGCTTAGGCTATGTCTACACTGCAGTGGACAAAAAACGACCTGAAAACGAATTACTAAAAACGTTCATGAAACTGAGTTTTCTGTCCACTGCCTGTCAAAAGCAGCTGAAAAAACGTCCGTTTTTTGGTGCGTTTTTCGTTTTTTGGAGCATTTTTTGAAGCATTTTTTTGAAGCGTCTTTGCTCTGCTTTTTAATGTATGCGCAAATTAAGCCACTGGATGTAAACTACACCCGACAGGTGGAGTTAACATGTTAAGTAGTCACTTCCTTTAGATCACTGTAGCCATTGTGAGCACATTGTCCTTTGTGTGCTGCTGCTGCGTGCTACTGCTTTATTATATTTTGCACCAGAATCTTGCATCAAAATCCACAAAAACCCACATTATCTTTGCATAGAGCAAGATAACTGTATTAGCATCAAAATGTGTAAAGAAAAGGATTTTAGCGGCAAATTCCCCAAAAACGCATTAATGCGCCAAATTCCGTAAAAAAAATATTTTTTGTGTCAGAAGCGTGATCAGTTTATTAGCGCCAACATTTTTAAAGATATTGAACTAAGCCCCCAAATGCGTCAAAAAAACGGATTTCTGGGCGCGAAATCCATAAAAATGTATTTATTTGCGTCAAAAGCTAGATCACTTTATTAGCGCCAAAATCTGTAAAGATACGGATCTTTGCCCCAAAAGCCATAAAAAACGGATTATTGCGCCAAAATCCGTAAAAAAACGTATTTTTGGTGTCAGAGGCGAGATAGCGTTATTAGCGCCGAAATCTGTTAAAAAAATTATTTTAGTGTCAAAAAACCTAAAAAAAACGATTTTTGCGCCAAAATCCGTAAAAAAACGAATTTTTGGCGTCAGAGGCGAGATAACGTTATTGCCGCCAAAATCTGTAAAAAAAATAATTTTAGTGCCCAAAAACGTAAAAAAACGGATTCTTGCGCCAAAATCCGTAAAAAAAACCCCGTATTTTTGCTGTCAGAGGCGAGACAGCGTTATTAGCGCCAAAATCTGTAAAAAAAATTATTTGTGTCAAAAAACGTTAAAAAACTTATTTTTGCGCCAAAATACGTAAAAAGAAACGTATTTTTGCCGTCAGAGGCGAGAACGTTATTAGCGCCAAAATCAGTAAAAAAAAATAATTTTAGTGCCAAAAAACGTAAATAAACGGATTCTTGCGCCAAAATCCGTAAAAAAAAAACGTATTTTTGGTGTCAGAAGCGAGATAACGTTATTAGCGCCAAAATCTGTAAAAAAAATTATTTTAGTGCCAAAAAACGTAAAAAATGGATTCTGGCGCCAAAATCCGTAAAAAACGTATTCTGGCGCCAAAATCCGTAAAAAAACGTATTTTCAGCATCAGTAGCAAGATAACTTTATTAGTGCCAAAATATGTTTAGAAAGGGATTTTAGCATCAAAATCTGTAAAAAAAACCAGATTCTGACGCCAAAATCTGTAAAAAACGTATTTTTAGCGAGAAAATATGAATTGCGCAAAAATCGTTGGCGACCAAAGCATGATCATTTTATTACAAAAGGTGCGACCAAGGACACAACAGACACTTGTGTGCAAATTTGATAAGGATTAACCTTTGTTACACCCACTATAGGTGGGACTTGGGTCTCATTTTTCAATGAAAAATCGCAAAAAACGCCGCGAAAACACGGCAAAACACGCGCCAAAAGACGTCCGGCGCTTTCCATAGACTCCTGTAGTAAATTTTCTGCCCTGCTCTGGTGTTTTTTAGAGCATGTTGCAAAATATGACCAGTGAAAAAAACGAGCAGAAAAAAAAAGCTCAGTGTAGAAAGCAGGAGGTTTTTACATTAGAAGCCTATGGGAGGTGATTACAGTCGTTTTTCCAGCGTTTTTAGAAAACGAAAAAAGCTGAAAAAACGGACGTTTTTCTGTGCAGTGTTAACCATCGAAAACTATAGGAGCCACCCACCCCTTAACCGAGCAGGAAGAGTTGACATTTCAATGGACTACAGACCTTACTACATTATGTACTGCATTATAAAGCCATATTGAAAAAAAAAAAAAAAGAATTTTTATTGACAGTATTTTAAGGAAAATAATTATTACCATATAATGAGGTCACTGGGGAAAAGATAAAATAAGCTGGACAACTCCTTTAATTTGTGCTGATGGGTTTATCTCACATAAATATCTTGTTCCAAAAATTCTACAAGGATTGCTCTTTAAATGGGTTATGCCACTTTGCAAAATCCCTACAAACCAGTCTCAATGAATTGAGAGTTAGCCGCAGTTGTGCGATTCTACCCCTGTCAAGTCTACAGGAGTTCTGAATATTTGGAACTGCAATAAAAAAGAATTAGTAGAACTGCACAGGTGTGGACATTTGACTGTACTACCCTGAGCTATGAGCTGGCTTTAGAAAGGTATTTTGCAAAGTGAAATCACAGAAATGATCAGGATGACTCTAGAAAAGTTATTGTGAGTATATGTTCCCTCAAAATCTGATAACATATGTATCACCAAAGAATACTAAAGGGGTTGTATGCAATTAGAAAAACATGGCCATTTTTCAGAAAAACCGCTACATCTATCCATAGCTTCTGTCTGGTATTGATGCTGAGCTTTATTGAAGTTACTGGATCTGAGCTGCAATACCAGATGCAACCTGTGAACAGGAGTGGCACTGTTTTAGGAAAAAAGCATTTACGTTATTCTTATTCTAAACAAAATGATCTGGGAAGCTCGAATGCAGTAGAGTTATTGGCTGAGGTCAATGGTTATTTCCATCCCTGCAGGGATAATAAGACAAAAATAGAATATTTTTGACCTTGTAGAGCGAAGCATTTGTTTAAACTGTGAAACAAAATCATGAGTGACCACAATGTTACTTTCATGCCACAGGCACAACAACAACTAAGAAGACAAGGATCAGACCAGATCGCTCAGTTTCCTAAACTTCTTGACGTATGAGGCTGGGTTCACACTTCGTTATGCACTACTTCGGAGGCATTCATCGGGATACCGTAAAAACAAGGTACCCTGACGAATATTGTGACAAAGCCCATAGACATCAACAGAACAAACATAGTCCTATTTGAACTACATTTGCTCTATTCGTCAAACCCACACACATTTTGTGCGGGACACAAGAGCTTGGTCTATAAGGGTATATCTACACGGCACTGGTTTTCAGTCAGATTTTCAGACCGACTATCAACCCTCCACATAGACTTTCATCGATCCAAACTAATAAATCCAAACTGTAGTCTACACAGCTCTGATTTTCTGACTACAAATCCGACCATATAAAAAACTTAGAACATGTTCATTCCTCCACCCGATTATCGGGTGGAACATGAACTGTTCAATGAAAAGGGGGATGGCTGAAGCCACAAACTGCGACCAGAAATCCATCCCCCTTTATGTTCAAAACCCAAAAAACTGCCAGATAATCTGACCGGTATTTTGTCAGCGTGGCCGTAACCTTATGCTTTTATGTCCCACACAAACAGCACATATCCACAGATAACCCCAATTAGGGCATTTTGGGTAAAAACCCAGCCTCTTTGGGGGGGAAAAAAGGGATACTTCAATTTGATCCCATAGAACTTTAACTTTTTAATGCCAAAACTTCATGGATGACAGGAGAGGTATCATAAGTACCGGTTAATATTACATTTTATTGCAGTGTATAAGAGGGGGGATTTTTAAAAGAAGTGGAAAATATCTATACTCAGCTAAACCTGTACTGGAGCCCTGAAACTGAGTTGAGGAGAAAGGTGAGTGTACTTTTTTAAAAATTATTTTATTGGGCACCAGTAGCTTATTCTTTATTTTTTTTTATAAACTAGACAACCCTTTTAATACTGTAATGCGTTTCTATAAATTACAAGAAATACGTAGCACCCAAGAAAATCCCACAACACTTCTGATGCATGAAGAAATCTACACCAGTAGTAATAATGCCTTGCTGTGTGCTCATCAGTGTAGACACAAAATATGGAACAAAAAAAACCTTTTCACTCAAGACTCAAGGTCTTCCACCAACAAAAAAAAACGGTTTCCAAAATAAAACAAAGGATTCCCCAAAAGGGCAGACATGGCTAACGCCTGCTACTTTTGGTCAATTAAAAAAGTTCCTTGTTTGCTTGTAATTTTACCCCACTTAAATAGTTATTTTTTACTAAAGTCTATTGTTCCGTGATGTGTGTCTGTGTCTTGTAATCTTTTACCACGTGACATGTTTAGGCTAAACCTAATCTGACGGCTATGAATATATTCTATGGGATCTTCACATATATTCCCTGTGCACTTTTAAACCTGTGTTATACAGAATAATATGAGTAGTATTGTGAAGGAGACCCCTGATATATATATATGAATAGAAGTGTTCCCTTGAATGGGGGGCTGAAAATTTAAAAATATTTGCTGAGACACATCATGATACATGTTACTTATATTATCAACTGATATGTCCATCAGGTAATACCAAAGACCACAAACACTCTTTTTTCCCAAAAATTAATTTGAGACCACTTTAGAAAAGGATTTACTTTGTCTTTAAGAAATATATATTCCTTCGTTTTTTGTAATTAGAAAATCCCTGTGTTTAAACCCTTTGTGTTGCCATTTAGCCGCGGGGGTTTTTCCCTTCCTTTCATCTCAGCAAGACACACGTCTTCCATCCGCTGCACAATTCAAACAAAGGCAGCAGAAAACAAAGTGCTGTATATATCTACTTACCATATGTCATCAGCCGCCAATCATGTATATAGAGCCTTAACATGGTCTGGCGTTGGAGTGGGTTGCGTTAAAGGGGTTGTCCACTTTACAATGTCTTTATAATGTCTTTATTTCTTATGCATATAATAGAAAATCACACAATTCTGTTCCTATACCTCCTTTTTTTAAAGTGAAGAGACCCCCAGCTTAAAAAAAAAATGGGATAGTCAAATATTGTTCATATTAATGTGCGTGGAGTAAATGTGTTTGGGCAAAAAAAGAAAGTGACCACCACACGCATCATGTGACCCCTGGTATCCAGGTAACAGTGCTTAACCTCCCGCGCGTCTTTTTAAAAGTGACTACCCCAACAGGCATTGACCCCGGTATCAGGTAACAGTGATTTTGGGGAGTAGAACTTCTCCAGTATTACTACCTCCAAGAGTGTCTTATCATGTGACCACCACACAGAGGTCATGGCCCCGGTATCCGGGCATAAATTTTGGGGGAGTAAAATCTCCCCGAATTACTCCTCCAAGAGTGTCTTATCATGTACCACCAACAGAGGTCATGTGGAAACCCCCGTTATCCGTTAGCAGTAGATTTTGGGGCAGAACTTCTCCCAAAATTTCCCTCCAAAGATGTTTATATGTGACCCCACACAGAGGTCAGTGACCCCCGGGATCCCGAAGCATAAAATTTGGAGGGTAAAATTCTCGAATTACTACCTCCCCGCAGGGGCTTATCTGGGGCCTCCCAAAAGAGGGCATGTGACCCCCGTTTTTTTCCCGTTACATGATTATTGAGGGCGAAAATTCTCCTTTACTACCTCCAGCTGCACTTATCTATGACCCCGAAAAAGATCATGTGATCTGGATTTAAATACTTTTGATTTGGAGGGGGTAAAATTTTCCCGTATTATTACCCCCAGCAGTTTTCATGTGAAAACCACCAAAGGCTGTAACCCCTTTGGGATAAAATAAAAAGTAGTGTATGGAGGAGCAGATCTTTCCCCCAAAACTAACTCAAACAGCACTTATATATGACCCACCACACGGTCGTGACCCCCTGGTATCGGTTAAACAGTGAATATGAAGGGGCAGAAATTCTCAGTTTTACTACCCCCGCAGCGTCTTTTCATGTCTGTCGACATATAGTCAGTAACAACATGCATTTTTTAAATTTTTTAATGCAAAAGTTCATCTTGCCCTTTTTCTCATCCCCTCTTTCTGTTTTTTTTTTTTTTTTTTCCCAAAAGTTTTCTTTTTAAAAACCCAAAACATCAATACATAACAACAATTATTAATAAATTTTACACAGTGAAAAGTTGCCCAGAATAAACAATTAATAATAATTATTCCCCCATAGTTTAGGTGTCATGCTACCCGCTGGGACTAAAGCCGAAGGTCCATACAAAATTTTTTCTCCATGGGAGCCATCACTATGGGCAGAAATGTGTTCCATTATTTTAACGTTCTAGATAGGGGCTTCTGGATTGATATTAAAGAGGTAGAGGGGCAAAATGTTAAATACTGTAATTTGAAAAATTTTATGACTTTTTAGTTATAAATAATAAAAAATAAGATATAAGGGACAACCCCTTTAACTATAGATAATTTATGAGTATATAAAAAGATAGACAGATAAATAGATAGATAGATAGATAGATAGATAGATGGATAGATAGATAGATAAATAAATAGATAGTAAGCAAAACGCGGCATTTAATAAATGGGTGCCAACTTCCCAGTCCTGACCTTACAAAGACTTTAGTAAATATCCAAATAGATTTCATCTCTATACTTGAGCTCAAACATCGAGGACACATGGGTCAATAAAAGTAAATTTTTTTACATTTTACATACTGTATAAATGTGTGTGTGTGTGTCTGCACCAAACATGCATGGTCCATGAATGCAAAATATCAGTCTGTAGACTTATTATTCAATACTACAGTATAAATTGCAGTCATTTTAGAGGTACAGTATCCCATAACTAAATTAGATCATACTCCATTATGATTGCAAAGGAGGGTTATTCTTCACATAGTTAACAAACTTCCTTTTTTTAACAAAAAAAACGGGGAAATTGGCGGGGTAACACGTGTATACAGAATCCCGTCTGTAGGAAAGTTCATCACCGGGGCAACCTTGAACAAATTTCCGCTGTCTTAAAACGAAAAATACATGTCTTCACAAGAGACCCTAAGACATACACATGAATATTGTTTTCCCAGTAAAAACCTTAGTTTTTGTAATTGGTATAGGTAGTGCTTTCACTAAGTATGTCGTAGTTAGTATACGTAGTTTATGTTTTGTAATTGGCATAGGATTTTAATAATAAGTATATCAAATATCTCATAGGGGGCATTGAATATAGTAGTACATAACAGAAATGTTAGTAACACAGTTATATAGTACATGCACAATGATTAGACAAGTCTTTATTCTATCATATATAATTTCTGCTCATATTTTACCATATTTGGCCTAAATAACAACTGTGAAGTTTCACTTTCTGATGCATGATTGCCTTAATGGGCCACGTGTCTTATCAGCAGCACAGGAACTTGTAAATGTTTCTCAATGACAAACATGAACCCCTTAGAGCTCTGTAGCCTTCTGCTCTGTTGTTTAAACCCTTCCATCATCAATGTCCCTTTAAAAGGAAGTTCAGCTAAAAATAGCAGAGCTGATAAGCCAGTCACTGCTTTAGAACCAACCTCTGTCTAACCAGGAAGTAGGAGCCTGAAGCTGGCTGTGAAAAGCAGGCTCTGTGAAACAGCATGGCAAGAAAACCCCCTGGGGGCTCAATGAGTTGGATGTGACTTGAGGAATGCTACATGCTGTATGTGGGGCAGTACTGTCTCTTTTCCGTTAACAACTTAACCCACCTGGACGTATGGGTATGTCCTGGTGGCATTAAGAAATTGCAGCTAACTAACAGCGGTTACAGCGCGGGATGGAGCTGCCGCCATCCCATGCTGTTTAACCCTTTAGATGCTGTGGAAAACATGGCCGTGGTGTCTAAGTGAATGAGAAACGGTTCTGCACCCGCGGCGAAATCGCGGGGTTCCGTTTGGTGAACATGGAAGCTGGAAGCTTTGTGAAGGCTATCATCACTGCCATGTTTTCATTCCACTACAGGCAGGGAGTGGGGAAACCACCATCTTGGTACACCCTAATGCATTGTCTATACAATTCATTAGGGTGTATAAATGATCGTGCCCCCTAGTGGTGAAGCGCCTTAGGGGGACTCAAAGTTAAAGTAAAAAAAAAAAAATAATGTTTTAAAGTGTAAAAGAAAATATAAAAAAAAAAATTAAAAGTTCAAATCACCCCCCTTTCACCATTTTACAAATAAAAGAAATAAGATAATAAAAAAGTTACATATATTTGGTATTGCCACGTCTGAAAAAAGTCCGATCTATTAAAATAGAACATTAATTATCTCGTAGGCTAAACACCGGAGAAGAAAAAAAATTCCAAATGCTAAAACTGCGTTTTTTTGGGTCATTTCAGGTCCCATAAAAATTGGAATAAATGTAATCAAAAAAAGTTGCATGCATTCCAAACTGGCAGCAATAAAAAGTACACTTCAGGCCGCAAAGGATGCTAACTCACTCATGTCCATAGGTGTTAGTACAAAAAATTATTGGTCACAGAAAATGGCGTTGCAGCGCAAATTTCAGAAATGGAAAATGTTTGGAATTTTTTTACGGTACCAAAACATTATGCAAACCCTACATGTTTAGTATTTTCGGATGTATATCAACCTGTAGAATACAGATAGCACATCATTTATACCGAAGATTGAATTCCATAAAAACAAAACACCCGCAAAAATGGTGCAAGCACTTATTTTTTTCACATTTTGACCCAATTAGAATTTTGTTTGTGGTTTTCCAGTATATTGTATGGGACGATGAATAACACCATTGAAAAGTACATCTTGTCCCACAAAATAAAAGCCCTCATATGTCTATGTAGGTGGAAAAATAAAAATGTTATGGCTCCTGGAAGGCGAGGAGAAAAATGAAGAGTCTTTTTATTTCTTTGGAGGGGTCAAGAGGTTAAGCTTATTTGAATATATTTAAATTTCCAAGGAGCATTCATAATGTATTATTCTCCAAACACATTCAAGGTTCCTTTCCCTCATGAGGAACTTTACTCTTCTGTGATGAAGGGTTTGGCTTTCTACTACTAATTCTCTCCCAAAGCTCAGTGAGTCAGATAAAACTTGAGGAATGATACAACCAATAGGTGGTGCAGGAGTCCTAGCGCTTTTCCATTTAAGCTTATTTGAACATATGCTAAGAAAGATTTCACATCTGACTCAAGTTCATATCAGTTCATAAAAAACATATAACAGTAAAGAGCGGATATGTAGGGGCTGCGGCAGAAGTCTGATGTCTTTTCAGCCCGAAAACTGGCGCCCTGTTCGCTATATTTTTAATCAGGCGCACTCCAGTATTTGGCGCATTATCGGGCGCCCGCGGCACTTTGTAATGCGCCTGAGATCGGGGGGGTGTGCTGGAGGGGTGTCGCACTACAAACGTACAAAACTACAGATTTATGACTTTTGATCGGTAAATCCAGGTGCGTTACTGCTGTAACAGGTAAACCACTTTTAAAGTGGGTTACCTGAGCCAAAAGTGTTGCTTAGTAGCTAGAAAGCGCTAAATCTATGACCTGCAGTAGAATAGGTTCATAGATCCAGGCGCATTCTACACTACTAAAAAATGGCGTCTGAGCGCCAAAATACAGTACATATATATAGAGCAGCATGTATGAAAATTGGTTTGTAAACGCCAAATTTCATGCGCATTTTACTGGCATATAACGCACCTGATTTAGGAACCCGCTCAACAGCTGGTCATAAATCAGTGCATTCTAGCGCTTGTTACGACATTTCTGGCTCAGGTATACCACTCTAAAAGTGGTATACCTGTTCCAGCAGTGATGCACCTGATTTTGGGGGGCGTGCGGGAGGCGGGGCGCACTGGAACCGCAGCAAAGCTACAGATTTATTTTTTCGTCCCCTGAAAGCAGGTGCATTACAAAGTGCTGCAGGTGCTATGTAATGCGGCTGATAATGGTATGCAGGACATTTAAACATGTAGCGAACGGGGCTGCGCTGGATATCGTGATGAAAAGACGCCAGATATCTGGCGCAGCCCCGTTCTTACATGCAATGATTTATTTGTTTCCTTCTGAAAAATAAGGATGATTGCCTAAGTTACCTAGAAGAAGTGTATACTAAGTTTATGTAGGGGTAATTGGGCTGTCGTTATTATGGAAGTACTTTCAATGGTAAGCTGAATCTATGTACTCTGGTCAACAGAAGTGATGTCCTGAACAGAAGACACCTGTATGATATCCACATGTCCTAATAAGCTATGGACAAATACTGCTCTGAGTAGACAACTCTTTCAAATATACCTTTTTGTGCTGTACAATCGTTGTAATGTGCCAATATAAATAACGTTATAGTTCCTACTAATTAACATTCTGCAGCTATTTTGTCTGCAGACCAATGGCTGCAAGACTGTTATTTTTATTAAAGTACATAAGTCTATAAAAAATCCCAATGGATCAATTGTATCCATATAACTTTACAAGGGATATTATTAAATGTTTTTTGCCAATATTTGCTGGAAAGCCTGTTTTTTTGAAAAATTGGTGGAGCTTAGTAGGAGGGACAATAGATTCACTTTGGTGTACAATAACCTGATAACGACTGTCAGGTGACTATAAACATCCATGCGATTGAAATCTAACTCTACCCAGACTCTGGAATGTCCATGACGAGCAGGAGACGACTGTCAGCAATTGCTGGGCTCTGTGAGAAGGCAGTGATGGTTTATGTTTATTACCGTCCCTGCCTTCCCCATCGCTCAATGAGCCCTGTGTATGTATACTCATTATCTAAAAGCATTCAGACTTTTATCTTCCTGTGATATTTTCTGGGCTAATTTGTTTTTTTTCCTGTGTTGTATGTACCCTTGCTTTTCTGCAGGAAAGTGCTGGCATTCCTTATTTGAAAGGTGGTTTCCTTTGCTATGCCTTGTCTTTCTTCGTCCCTTCCAAGCTCTGTCTCGATACGCACCCACTGTTTCCTACCTCAGGTTCAAAGCCTTGAGAGGCAGGACTACAGGGGGATTGTTTCAAAGGCTGCCCTCAAAAAGGTCAAACCCTTTTGGCCACCTGATCTCCTGGGTTGCACACAGAAACATTTTCTGCATAGAAACACACAGCTACTGAGCTTCCTGTTACAGTATAAAACCAAAAAAATTCCCCACCACGAAAATGTAATATAATTTCACTACACAAGTGCCTGACTTTGGGAGAGCTAATATTTAGAAAAGATTTTGTTTCGCTGGACAACTCCTTTAATAATATAGTCACTAGTAACATTTTTGCCATGTTTTCTTTTGAATAATGACAAGAAAATATCTTTCTCTGTCATATGTGCCAAACATATTTGGCAAAATACTGCTACAAAAATACAAGGTATAAATATAGTCTGACAATTATCATTAACAGGTCATACTAAAATCATCGTATACTGATTCAGGTATTTTATCATTCTAACCTGTTTCTACATAACTCCTAAAAGGATTGCTTTTTATGTTAAAGATCTTGCAAAAACAAGTCACCTTGCAATATGTGTCCATTAACAGTTTCCTACCTATTCTGAGATATCCCTTCTTGTATAGGCTGCATTAGCTCCTCAGGTCGCTATAGCTACAGATCTGTTTGATCTATCCTGATAGGCTGCCAGCACTGGTTGTTATAGCTACAGACCTGGCTTCTACTGCAGCCTAGTGGAAAGCAATAAACATGCCCCTGAATTCAAAGTGAAACTAGGAAAACAGGACTGAGGTGAGGTGAATTAATGTAGTGAGACAACCCCTTTAAATGTAGACAGAGCTGCAGAGAAACAGGAATTGAAGTAAAGGGACAGAAGAAATTTAAAGAAAAAACTTACTGATGATTGAGCTCCTTCTGAACTAAATCTGTAGGCTGAGGAACTGTTGTATGTTCCTATTGAGCACTGGTAATCTGGAGACCATTGGCTGCTGTGGGAGTTAGAGAATGTCACACTGCTTCCAGAGGTAATTGCTCCATCTTGGTAATCATCATGATCATAATCATAATCTACATCAGGGATGATCAGGTTTTCAAGAACTTGCAGGCAATCTGGTTGCATTTCTGGTACACAGTATGCAGAGTCTCCAACGGCAACTATTTTCACTGTTTTTGGATCTTGTCCAGGAGGAAGTAATATATTGTTTGGTCCAGATTCTGCTGCTGGCCCAAGAGTATAATTCATATAAGGGTCTTCTTCTGAAGAGACATCACTAGTTCTAATGCCACTGGTTCTTTGGTCAGAGTGACCATGTTCACTTGGATTTGGTGAGTCCTTAAATGCATCATCGTCAGCTTCAAAACCCTCATCAACCTCCTCTTCAGGATATGGTTGACTAAAGTTAAAAGTGGGTTTCTCACAGCTGGCAATGCATTTGAGATCTTCTGGAAAGACATCACTTACAGATAGGGACATCTCAATATTCTTAACACATTCATCAATCTCGTCAAAGTTCAGGGACTCAAGAAACTCTTGGGCTGCTCTGCAGGCCTCCTCTTCTAGACGTCTCAGCTCTTCATCACGCAGCTGTTGCAGCCGCTGTAAAGATGCCTCTGTCAAGGATAATTCTTGTTTTTCCTTAATACGCTGCAAGTCATCAATTTCTCGCTCCAATCTGAGAATTTCTTCCACTTGTTTGTTTTCTTTCTGTTTATCAATTTCTCGATTTTTATCCTCCTTTACGACTTCCAACATGGCAGCAAGTTCGTCCCGTTTTTTTGCTTCTTCAGCCTACAGTTGAGTAAATGGAAACATTAGGATTTGGACAAACATGCCAACATCTGGATAACTTGAACAAATAAATGGTATTGTCAAATATTTGTATTTTTAGAATGAATTCAAATCTCTAAGTTATGTTCACACAGCATATAATGCACTATTCTGTTGTATCCTAATATTTTCCTTTTCACAATGATGAGGAGAAATCCACATATGACTTGAACAAACAGAGCTTTGATAGAAATATGAAACAAACCACAAGACAGAACATGAGAAACTATCAAACACGGAACAATTGATGGCAAGTAAACAAGGCACAGGTCAATCGATAACAAGATAAAACTGGATTTTACCAGCGCAGCATTTTATATTTTGCAACTTTACTGAGATGTTATGAAAGAGACAAAAGAATTTGTTGCTTCCCACAAAAGCCATATAATGTACAAATCACATTTCGATTTATCATAAGAAATAGAAATAGCTTTTTATCTGACATATGTACTATAGCAACTAGGACATGCAGGTTTGTTCCAGATATATTTGGTTGAGCACGATGAGGGCTGAACAGTTCTTTTTCAACATAAACATAAGAAAACTGGAAGTTCTTGACTTCTTTTTTTACTTTTCTGTATGTGCCATAAGAACATGTATTGGGCCTTATGTATGAAAACTGTCTAGCAGTCATTTTCTCTCATTATTCTGGCATTTGGCAAAAATAAATAATTTTGGCAAACCGAATTGACCTAAAACGGGTAAGGTTTATTCTGATTTCATTTTATATAGTGTATGTAAACGTCTGGTTTCAACTGTATCTCTATTTATCTACACACACACTGGGCGACATGTATGAACGGGACAGCGCCAGATATCTGGCGTCTTTTCAGCCCGATATCAGACGCAACCCTGTTCATACGTGTTTAAATCTCCCGCATGCCATTATCGGACGCATGGTGGAGGTGGGGTGCACTAGAACCATAGCGAAGCTACATATTTGTAGCTTCGCTGCGGCATTTCTAGGCGCATTACAGCTGGAAAAGGTATACCACTTTCAAAGTGGTATACCTGAGCCAGAAATGTCGCCATAGCACTAGAATGCGGCTGATTTACGACCCGCTGTAGATCGGACTCATAAATCAGGCGCATACCATGCTATTACTATGCGCATGAAATTTGGCGAAATTTCATGCATGTCGCCCACTATCTCAACAAAAGTGAGTACACACATTACATTTTTGTAATATTGAATTATATCTTTTCACAGAACAAAACTGAAGACATGACACGGATACAATGTAAAAGACTCAGTGTATAGCTTGTTTAGGGGTACCTTTACACTACTTATTTGTGGGGCGTATTTTGATGCGTTTTGATGTAAAAAGAAAGTGACCTGCTACTTCTTTCGGGCGCTTATCCTGGCAGCAAAAGTGAGTACACCCCTAAGTGGAAATGGACAAATTGTGCATAATTCTCCATTTTCCCTCCACAGTGTTATGCAACTCATTAGTGTTACATGGTCTAAGGTGTGAATGGGGAGCAGGTGTGTTAAATTTGGCTTTCACACGCTCTTGTACTGGTCACTGGAAGTTCAACATGACAACTCATGGCAAAGAACTGTCTGATTTGATGAAAAAAAAGAATTGCTGCTCTGCATAAAGATGGCCAGACTATAAGAAAATTGCCAACACCCTGAAACTGAGCTGCAGCACTGTGGCCAAGAACATACAGAGGTTTAACAAGACAGGTTCCAATCAGAACAGGCCTCGCAGTGGTCGACCAAAGAAGCTAAGTGCACGTGCTCAGCTTCATATCCAGAGATTGTCTTTTTAATGTAGATGTACAAGTGCTGCCAGGATTGCTGCTGACGTTAAAGGGTTGGGGAGAGGGGGGGGTCAGCCTGTCAGTGCTCAGACCATTGCATCAAACTGGTCTGCATTGCTGTTGTCCCTGAAGGAAGCCTCTTCTAAAGATGATGCACAATAAGGCCTGCAAACAGTTTGCTGAAGACAAGCAGACTAAGGATGTGTATTACTGGAGCCATGTCCTGCAGTCTGATGAGTCCAAGATAATCTTATTTGGTTAAGATGGTGTCAAAAACGCATCATAGCAACCAGGTGAGGCGTACAAAGACAAGCATGTCTTGACTACAGCCAGGCATGGTGGTGGGAGTGTAATGGTTTGGGGCTGCCGCCTGTGAGGAGCTATTATTCATTAAGAGAACCATTAATGCCTAGATGTACTGTGACATACTGAAGCAGAGCATTATCCAATCCCTTCGGAAACTGGGCGCAGGGCAGCATTCCAAACAACCCCAAACACACCTCCAAAATGACCACTACATTGCTAAAGAAAATGAAGGTAAAGTATGTGTCCAGACCCTAAACCCTATTGAGCATATGTGGGGCATCCTCCTGGAAGGTGGAGAAGCACAAGGTCTCTAGCATCCTCCAGCTCCGTGATGTCATCATGGAGGAGTGGAAGAGAATTCCAGTGGCTGCAACCTGTGAAGCTCTAATGAACTCCATGACCAAGAGAGTTAAGGCAATGCTGGAAAATAATGTTGGCTACACAAAATATTGACACTGTGAGCATAATTTGACCATTTTCACTTAGGGGTGTATTCACTTGCTGCCAATGATTTAGACATTAATGTCTGTATGTTGAGTTATCCTGAGGTCACACCAAATTTACACTGTTATAGAAGCTGTACACTGTACATCCTTAGGGGCCGTTCACATGGCTTATTCTGGGACTGATTCCAGCCGTACTGCGCGCCGTATTTGCGCTGCAGTACGTCTGGAATCCGTCCCAGTCATTACGGTAATCCACAGTTCTCATAGAGAACTATGGATTACGTCTCTTCTCCCAGCTCGGCGAATCCGCCGGGCGGGGAGAAAGTGACATGCCCATTATTTACGGCGTGTACGCGCCGTGAATAATGAGTGTCTTTGGGGCCGGCAAGCCGCCGGCCCCCCGCCCCCACTGCACGGCAGCCGGCGTAATTGCGGGGCGAAATCTGTTCCGCAATTACGTCGGCTTAGCCATGTGAACTAGCCCTTAGTGTTGTCCCACAAAAAGATATAATAAAATATTTACAAAAATGGGAGGGGTGTCCTCATTTTTGTGAGACACTGTATACGATTAGTAGTGTGTAAACATTTTTAGCAGGTGTAGAATGTATTCATAACAATACATTTTGCTTGAACTGCAGATTAATTTGTGTCTCTTAATCATAGTTTGAGTGTTTCCCACTTATTTTATGCCTATTTACTAAATTAGTCAAATAAGAACTTAGAGGCTATGTTGCTATGTGCTTTTGTCTGTTGCTTAGAAATTTATGACATCTCATATTAAAGGTCAGTCCAGGATTATATTCAGCTGAGTGTCAAGTATAAGGTTTTGCTACAGTGCACGTTTAAGGGATGAGAGTAAATCAAGTGTGCCATAACTATATCTGAGCAGCAAGCAGACATATGTGTCTTGCTATTAGTATAAACACAACACGTATATTGATAAAGCGTTATCTATGGATAGTGACTAAACATTATCATGAATTATAAATTAAGTGAGTTTTTCAAATTCATCCTATATTTGTAAACATTAACTACTCTACGGTGGCTTTTTATGTACAAAATAAGTTTCAGATATTTTTTGCAAAATATTTATCCAAATTACTAGCAATTCAGAAACCCGACCTCAAAGAAAGCAGATATTTTAGATATGTCAGTTAATGGCTTACCTGCTTGATTAGCAGTTCTGCCTCTTGCCTTTGTCTTTCTCTGTAGATGAAAACTCTAGATTAGTAGATGCATTATTCAGTGTTGCGCCAGGTGCATACAGAATGGTCTTTCATTGATTTTTACAACTAACACTATGTAAGGCAGGATTTTTTTTGTACAGATTCAAGTATGTATAAGAGGGTTTAAAATCTGTGATTTGATTGCTTGAATTTTTACCCATAAACAAATTAAAAAGCATTTCACGATGAGCACATCATGCAGTATATATATGCAGCATATATGTTTATATGTACTATATTAGGAATTCAGACAAGTGACATTAATATACACTGACTATATATTATAGTCTATATATTGTTGTATGTATTATAGTTTATATATTATAGTTGGTTATATAGTCACCAACATATTGGCTTATTATTCGTGTCATGGTTATTATAAAATAGAAGTATGACTGACAATCATCTAAGCAATGCATAGGATTAACTAACACAGCATTAGAATGGTATGAAATACTGAACTATAAACACATGATTTCCAGGTTTTTCCTCGATATTCCACATCCCTCACCTTTCTTCTGCCTCTTTCTGAAGTCTTTCTTCTTCTTTCTTCCTCCTTTCCTCCTCTTTTCTCAGCCTCTCTTCTTCTTCTTTTCTCCTTCGCTCTTCTTCCTCCTTTCTTCTCATCTCTTCTTCTTCTTTCTGTTTCTGTTCCTGGAGCTGCCTGTATATACGGCGGGCTATCTGCCCACGCAGCTGCTTCTGGAAGGTCAGAGCTGCTTTTTTGAGACGTAAAAACTTTGTCCTCCACAGGAAAGCCCGGTAGTTCTTCTGTATTACAACAATGCAGTGAAGCACCTTTCGGTATTGCTTTCTAAAGAAATAAAGGAGAGAAGCTTGTGCCACAAATCACGATCGATAAGAAATAATCCATCCTATTCATGCATCTCATTTATAGCAAGTGTCAAGGTGTCACGGCGGCAATATAAATTACATCCACAGTAGGAAGCAGACGCGCTCTGAATCCAGGCTAAGCTGATGTTAAACACAGCCGTATCTTTCCTTCTCCTGACATGATGGTGTTTTGGAAGGGAGAGAATGGGCTCTGATATATGCCATGCTTACAGCAAAAGTAATTACACCCAGCAGGATGCCTTTCTGGGTGACATATTGGCCTATATGTACAGCCAGGACTCATATGCACATGAAAAGGGATTACCTCATTATGCAAACAGCTATTGAACTGGCTACTATTGACTTTGAGAAGACGCACAAAAGTAAACAGATGCGTGCTATTGGTCTGGATTTAATACATAATGTATGACACTTTGTTAACCAGTGATTTTAGCGGCATCAGGGCAGTATTTTATGATGCTATTTTTGCTCATGACTTCAAAATAGAAAGTTAAATAGATATTTAAGACTGGATATCAAAGAATGTTCTTGTTAGTGTAACTCTGATATTGTTCTACAAAAGATAATCTAATTCTATATACATATTCCCCAGAACATCATGATATCACTATACAGGAGATATGATAAAACTAATAAAATCAAATGTGTTGTATACAATGTAATGATGAAAAATGTATTGTATTGAAATACCTTCCATTAAAGGGGTTTTCCAACCCATAAAAATTATGTAACATTTATCACCATTTTTGCCAGTCACTGTGGTTCCATACTATTCCTGCCAGCTAGTTAACAGTATGTCAACTTACAGCGATGACAACAGAAACCGTGGAAATACAGACCTTCATGGACAAACTTTTTTTTTTTTTTAACAAACTGTGTCAAAAAAAACCTTTTTATGCATCATAACCCTCTTAGAGAAGACCTGTGGTTATTTCTGTTTTAGTAAATATGAGTATTCCCCACGACATAACCATTCTGGAGCATCTTTCCTTCAAATCTCTATGTTGTGTGGTCCCCCTTTTATTCCTCCTAGAAATGCATGACTAATCTGTCAGATAAGTGTTATTCTAAAACCATTCATTATTAGCACAGGCAAGGTTATGATGACAGGTAACACCATGATATAGATAACAGAGGATCCACCACTAACAATAGATGATGCTCACAGCTCACCTCTAGTTTTTAGAAAAGAGAAGCTGTAATAAATTTCCACCAAATAGTCATCTCCTGGTGATACATTCCCTCTAGGTCTAGTATTTTTTCACATTTTAAATATATATGTATATGCACAAATATTAAATAAATGCAATCTCAAGAACATCAAAACAGACTCACTTTACTTCCTTAAAATTAATATGTTTTTTACTTACCGTGCCACAAAGCCCATGATGTGTGACTGTATGATCAACGCTGCCTTGTATACCTCTACTTCACGCTGCTTTTCCAATTTTTGCTCCAAAGACTCACGCAGAAAGACCTAGGCAAGCACAAAATATACATCTTTTTTTCTTACAATTGGAGCACCATTGCTATTAATAATGGTAGCAAGCTAGTTAAGCATTTCTATTACTGAGGTACTATTACTAATAGGGGCACTATATAGGAGCATTGTCATTATTGAGAGCACGGAGGGGGCACTATTACTAAAGAGGCTCACTAGGGAAGCAGTATTATTGGGGCATTAAATAGCAACATTATTATTAACGGGGGCACAGTGGAGAAGAATTCTTACTATTATGGTGGACTATTAGGCCATGTTCACACGGCTTATTTGGCCGCGGATTGGAGCCGTACTGCGCGCCGGATTTGCGCTGCAGTACGGCTCCAATCCGTCCCTATCATTACGGTTATCCACAGTTCTCTATGAGAACTGTGGATTCCGTTGCTCCTCCCCGCTCGGCAAATCCACCGCGGGGGGAGAAAGTGACATGCACATTATTTACAGCGCGTACGCGCCGTAAATAATGCATTGTCTATGGGGCCGACGGGCAGCACCC
Organism: Phyllomedusa bahiana; assembly: GCA_025379985.1. Taxonomy (NCBI): domain Eukaryota; kingdom Metazoa; phylum Chordata; class Amphibia; order Anura; family Hylidae; genus Phyllomedusa; species Phyllomedusa bahiana. The sequence continues at coordinate 96,215 of JAODAL010004094.1, forward strand.
CCGCCGCGCCCCCGTCCCGCCCCTTATTCAAGCCGTAACTGCGGGCGAAATCCGGCCCGCAATTACGGCTTGAATAAGCCGTGTGAACACTGCCTTACTGTGCAGAGTGCCCTGGTGCAGTTACTTTTGAAGATACTATTTGGAAAGCACTATTATTGTTGAGGGAATTGCAGTTGGCACAGCAGGGCACTGTAGAGGAGCACTAATACTGTCAGTGGTTCTATCTAGACACAATTATTTTAAGGGGTCTATGTGTGGCACTTAAGTGGACGCTGTCTGTGTGGTACTTGTATTTCGGTGCAAATATCTGTATGCCAGTAATACTGTATTTCTCCAATATGATACAGGGCACTGGGCAGTACAAAAGGCACATTTTTAAAGGTAGTCGCAGAGTAACATTGTAAAAGAACCCAGTGGCAAAGTGGGCATTCAGATAATATTTCCTTAGGGTTTGTGCCCCTGATCTTTTAAGATCCTAAAGACCCTAGCAACTACTCTGGCCCAAAGTACTTGCAATGCATTACTGAAAGTGACCTCAAATACAACTATACAATAAGCAATCAAGCAAATCCTTAGAACATGCCTTAATCTGTTTGTAATAGATTCAGATTGATTATACCCAATCATTTTTGCACCATAAACATAATGAAGATAGCTAATGACTCTTAGTCACTTATGGATGTATCATATGCAAAATCATTACATCTTAGGGCAGGATCATATCTGCATCGGAGATTCTGTTCAGAGCCTCTGTCGCAGAAGTGGAACTAGATCCATTTCACTACGAACACCAATGGCACCCAAGAAATCCCACTGAGCGTAGCACGCTGCACAATTTTTTGACAGAATCTGCAAGAAACAAACCTTCGAGGCAAAGGTCAACCGGGCCCAAGACCATCTAAAAGTGAACCTGTCAGGTGGTTTATGCCACCCTGTCTGAGATCAGGATGTGATAGAGGGAGAGAAGCTGAGCTCTGTGATATATAGGGTTATAGAGGAGAGAAGCTGAGCTCTGTGATATATAGGGTTATATGATAGAGGAGAGAAGCTGAGCTCTGTGATATATAGGGTTATATGATAGAGGAGAGAAGCTGAGCTCTGTGCTATATAGGGTTATATGATAGAGGAGAGAAGCTGAGCTCTGTTATATGTAGGGTTATATGATAGATAGAGAAGCTCAGCTCTGTGACATATAGGGTTATATGATAGAGAGAGAGGAGCTGAGCTCTGTGCTATATAGGGTTATATGACAGAGGAGAGAAGCTGAGCTCTGTTATATGTAGGGTTATATGATAGATAGAGAAGCTCAGCTCTGTGACATATAGGGTTATATGATAGAGAGAGAGGAGCTGAGCTCTGTGATATATAGGGTTATATGATAGAGGAGAGAAGCTGAGCTCTGTTATATGTAGGGTTATATGATAGATAGAGAAGCTCAGCTCTGTGACATATAGGGTTATATGATAGAGGAGAGAAGCTGAGCTCTGTTATATATAGGGTTATATGACAGATAGAGAAGCTCAGCTCTGTGACATATAGGGTTATATGATTTAAAGCAGAAAAAAAATGGACGTGAAAGTACTGCTTACCCTGCCCAAAAACAGTGATTGACAATTTTCCCTGTATCAGTGTGTATACCAAGCAATACTGTCAATCACTGTGTGTGGGTGGGGGTAGCAGAACTTTATTATTTTTTCTCTGCTTTTCACTCAGCATCAAATCATATAAACCTACATATCACAGACAGTGTCGGACTGGCCCATTGAAGGAACAGAGGATACTCCGGTGGGTCCTGAGTCCAACACATACAAATCCAGCAGCGCAGGTGAAGTGATCAGTACATGACGCTGCTGCATAGGCAAGATTAACTGATAGTAACTTTATACTAATTCTAAATACATATCCCCAAATACATATCGGTACATCACACCGCCTGCACTGCTTACTACCGTGTTATACTGCAATTAGTTGAAGGAGACTCAGATGCCCCAACGCCCCATCTTGATTACAGGTTAGTGTGATGATGTCATCTCACCAGTCTGTATAAGTTGAAGCGAGACCTCGCAGGACACCATACAGGTGACTGAGGCAGGGAGGCACAGTAGGCCCCTAAAGACAACTTCTTTGGTGGGCTCTATGCACCCCAGTCCGGCACTGAACACAGAGCTCAGCTTCTCTCCCTCTATCACCTCCTGCTTTCAGATAGGGAGGCATAAATCACCTTACAGGTTTCCTTTAAGCCTACAAGAGCCACAGTGTAAAAAAAGAAACACTCCAATTCTATGACTATAATCAATAACGGTTAGTCACCATTGCCTCAGAAGTGATACTTGTTTAAGACATTTATGATGAAATGCGATTTCCTTCTAACTGAACAATGTCAACATGAGAGTCTGCATACAATGCGAGGATCAGCTTATTGCTTACTTAGGGTGACACATATTTCTACTATATACACAAGAGATGACTGACTTAGACATACACATATGTATCATCATAAAGTGCACCTTTATACTCTATTACTGATGTGTAATAATATAGCATTAGGTAGGACTAGTTCAGTAGGCTTTCTGGTCTATAGGGAACAGGAGATTTTATCCTGAATTTTAAGGTGTAATGTGTGCACAGTAGCAGTTAATGATTTATTGAACCATCAATACAACATCATAATAAATTATAGTCACACTCATAACTACTGTTCTTTCCTATAAGTACAAATGGTGCAGCATTACCTTGGTCTTCCCAAGCTGAAATTCAGTATTTGTCATGTCATGAAGATGAAGTAAAGTCTCACATCTGCCTTTCAAATCATCAGGAAGCGTGAGATTTCTCATTAGAACCTTATACCTGGGAAATGTAAAAAAGTGTTAATAACTACTCAGGAGTACAAGATTATAATATAGTGTATTAAAACAATACAATGGGAAGAATGTATCTACCCATCTAGGTTGCAGCAGAGAATATATCTAAGAACATGCCTAACAGTAGGGTTGTTAGCTAGCCATATTCCCTGGCCAGGGAGTAAACAGCCAGAAACAAGGAGGACATTGACTTCTATGGGCAGCAAATGATAGGTGCACAACAAACACATAGGCACTGATCTTCCATTTCAACAACATTTTACCATCAAGGAATAGCATGTCTGGGGCATATGTGTTAACTGTGTGTCGTACATTTCCTCATAGAAGATTAATGACCTCCTATAGTAAAGTATATAAAAGTAGAGTTCTTAGCCCCATGGTTATCTTAGCATTTGTTAAAGACAAGTGTGCACATTGCCAAAGAGGTCTAATAAATACTTAAAGGGAAAAGACATATTGTTTAACTCCTTTTTTATGTTAAACACATTTTTAAGAATTTTTGGTTGTGGTTTTTTTTTCCCATATCACCATCAATATTTATTAGAGATCCAGAAATCCTGCAGTCATCACTTTGTCCACTAGGCCTAATAAAGGTCTGACATTTCCTGTTCTGTAGAGAAAACTTTTCAGCAGTCTCCTTATCAGCACAGGCAGGATTACACTGGTAGGTGACCCCAATGTGTATAGATTACACAGAATTCACCATTCACATGACGAGATGGTTACAACTCATATTCTCTTCCCCTCCCTGCACTTTGATCTCTTTCCAGGTCAAAAAGCATGACTAAAAAATATAGAAGTCAATGGGTCTGCTCCTGTTCGTGGCAAGATCTATATACACTACTCACAAAAAGTTAGGGATAGCTGGCTTTTGGTTGAAACTTCAGGAAGAACATAACATTTATTGAACATTTTTTAAATGTACTAAATGAGATCATCTCTTAACCTTAGAATACACATGTCCAACTGTTCAATGTTTCAGTACTTTTTGCACAGCTTGTTGATCTCTAATAAAATTGGCAAAATTCACAACAGGTGTTTGATCCCTGAATCGCCCAGTAAACTTAGGGGATGAATTTTAATTATGATTTAAACAGTCCTCCTCATCATGCTGTTCACATTTTGATATCATAAGACAAAGACAACACCTTACAACTGATCAACAGTACCTAGGCATTGCGATGCTACAAGCAGGATACTCTCAGACTGAAGTGGCCACTGAGCTTAGAGTGTCACAGAGTGTCATCAGCAGGTTGCAATAGAGATAAAGAAAGCCTGGAAGAGTCACAGAAAGACAAAGAAGTGGACGTCCTTTGGCTACATCACACAATGATGACCGCTTCATTGTAAACAATGCCTTGCGGAACCGGATGATGAACGCCACAGAACTCCAAGCACATTTAAGGGAGGTGATAGTAAACCAAGTATCATGTCAGACCATTCATAACCACTTACATCAGTGTGGTCTGTGTGCTAGATGACGTGACCACACCACCAGGTACAGGCATCATTGTCTTGCATGAACCAGGAAGCATCTACATTGGAAGAGGGACCAGTGGTCCTCAGTTCTTTTCAGTTATGAAACTCAACTCACGCTGAGTAGAAATGATGGCTGCCAACGATGCTGGAGGCATAAGGGAAAGTGCTTTGCATCAGCCAGGTCAAATACTAGTCAGGTATCCTTACCGTTCATCTAGCACACAGACCATACTGATGTAAATGGTTATGAATGGTCTGACGTGACACTTGGTTGCCTCTCACCTCCCTTAAACGTGCCTGGAGTTGTGTAACATTCATCATCATCATCCGGTTCTGCAGCGCATTGTTTACAATGAAGCGGTCAATGGCCAGGTACCGTTGATCATTGTAAGGTGTTGTCTTGGTCTCATGATGTCTAAATGTGAACAGTATGATGAGGAGGACTGCTTAAATCTCAATTCAAATTGATCCCCTAAGTATATTGGGCGATTTAGGGATCAAACACCTGCCGTGAATTTTGCCAATAACCACCTTGTTAGAAAGGGTACCGAATATATATATATATATATATATATATATATATATATATATATATATACACAGACTATGGTGGGGGTTTAATCACTTAACCCCGTATCTGTTTATCTATCTGTCTATCTATCTGTCTGTCTCTCTAGCTATCTATGTCTCATACTTATCTGTACCTGTCTACATCTATCTATCTACCTATCTTTATTTATTTACCTATCTGTATTTATCTACTTATCTGCATCTATCTGCTGTGGGAAGCCGGTGGTGAGGTTTAACATCTTAAAGGGGTTTTGCCACGAAGTAAAATTGAAGTGGGAAGTTTGTAAATTAAGTAATAAACATTTTCACCATTCATCATTATTAAAAATTCTGGACCCTTTTTGTCTTATCTGCTCCTTTAGTGATCCATTGTTTACAGCTTGTCTCCAGGGGATACGACCAGGGCTGAGAGCTTCTCAGTCCTGGTCGCACATGCTCAGACATCACCTCTCCTCTCAGGCAGCTATGGAGTATTCAAACCCCAGGTGCTGTCATTCTACTCTCGTCCTCTGTATTCCTTAGTAATTAGTCAAACAGTGCAAATCAATTTTAAAAAAACTCAGTCAGGTATGTGCATTGATAAAGAGAAAAAAAATCCACAGGTTTGATTCCTGCAGGGATTTGAACCAAGGACACTTGTGCCTAGAGGCAAAAGTTTTACCTCTGAGCTACAATGTTGCTACTTACAGTTCTACACATAAACAGACCTTTCTTTGACTAGAGAGAGGAAAGGCCTGGTGATGTCATCCTGCAAGGTCACATGATATGCAATTCAAACAAATCACACATGCCCCCTTCTGAGCACACAGAGCTGAAAAGCAGAACACAGGAGGTATGAAATGAGATCGTGGTAAAACCCCTTTGACCCCCTTGCTAGCTTCCCACAGCATGGCCCCCTCTTCCCTCCAGCCTACTGCCTGCCTGAGATACTACATTCAGGCTGTATTAAGCAAACTCACACGCTGAATCAGCATCATACGGGGCAGTTGCCACCTGTTTATTACCTCCCTCCAATGATCCCGTCACAACATAATTGTAGGGGGATGATTGGTTGCCTCATGCAGGCTTTCATAACTGCCAGGTACAGTATGTACAATTATTACACCCTGGGAGGGTGTAATAGGCAATGAAGGAAGATCATACATAAGGCAAAACAATAGTACTGCTGTATTTAGGACAAGGGATCATGCCCTTTAATCGTCATGTACCCTAGTGGGACTAAGGATAAAAGTAAAAAAAAGAGAAATATTAAAAGTAATAATAAATAAAAAAAAAACGAAAAAAAAAAAAACTTGACACATAATTGTTATCGCCAGGTTCATAAAAGTCCACCTATTAAAATATAACCTAATTTATCCCATACTCTGAACACCAAAGAATAAAAAATTAAAACGCCCCAAATTATAGTTGCTTTGGTCATTTCCCATCCCAAAAAATTGGAATAAAAAGTGATAAAAAAGTTGCATCTATCCCAAAACCAATAAAAACTACACTTTAGCCCGCACTTTTTGCATCACATTTTTTTTTCTCCTATTTTCCTCCTCTAAAACCAAGGTGCGTCTTGTGGTTCGGTGCGTCTTATAGTCTGAAGAACACGGAACATATATAAATATATTAAAAAAGTATATAAATACATACATTGCAATATACTCACCTAAAACAAAAATCATGGAAAGGTCTTCTGACTGGAAAACCAGCTCTGCGGATCCTGACTGTTTCAAGCATTCCTGAGTACCTTAACTGGTTGAGGACCACCGACTGGTCAAACTGGTCTGGCATCTGCAGAAATAAGCAAGATAAACAACACATTAATGCAAAAATAATGACCATATTTTACTACGTTATACTAGACTGTGCTAGTTTTCTGCAGCAGTAAAATAACATAATGAAGACATTGAACAATGGCCAGACTGATTTGCTAGCACCAGATCATTTACTTCTATAACTAAGCAAGAGTTGTGATAAAGTGCGAAAAAAATTGATATCTTATGCTTATGACATCTGTCATAGAAGTAAGACACTAATTTCTAAAAGGTGATACAATGTTGCTTATTATAATTCAGAGTTCTAAATACCATTCAATTATCGGAACAAGTTACTTTTTCCAAAATAGTAAATGGAAAGAACGAAGGAAAGAAAAGAAAGGAAGAAGGGAATAGTATATGGAAGAGCAAGGTTAGAGGCTGTTCTTCGTAACTTTTTATTGGCATAAGGCCATTATTGGAACAGAAAATTTAAGCAAAATCTAAAAAAATATAATGAACAACATACCAGTAAGATAGTAAATGCAGATGGTAATATACATAAATAACATTCCACCAGCTGTATAAAGAAGGTGTAGAATTTCAAGCTCATACCCAATCAGTGCAATGAACGAGTCCCAATCCACCTCTCCTAAGCTTTTCCAGCAATGCACTGCTTATATGTATACTTTACCCTGACTACTAAAGAGCTGGCAGCATCTGGCGCTGAATTTGTCCCCTGACTTCCATTTACATGAAGAACAAGCTGCAGAATGACCTGAGCCAGTGAAATGGAGAGGCCGGGATATAATGAACACTAGAGCCATGCTTTACATGGGCTCTGTAGCCATAGTAACATTTCCCCGTCTAAGGAGGGGCATTGTATAAATTGCCATCATTTCTGGGGCCTCTTTGACCTAGAAGTCAGTGGGCACAGAATAAGTGCTATCTAACCTTGTTGTTTCGTACTTCGATTCTCTGTATTTTCAACACACTTTTCAAGAGACATTGTAATACATAGTGGCACTGTAAACTAGCGTGTTCTTCCTTGTCTATGAATCAATCTATTCATCACTTATCTGTGATTGACATTGTTATTTCTTGTATGTATCATAAATCAATGTCAGTATTTTATCATAAACCCTCCCACTATGCGATCTGTCTGACATTAGGTATGCCGGCATGGTAATGAGTTCAAAATGTACCAAACCTTGACCCCTGACACACTGTGACAACTACTAGAAATACTGCATAACTGTCCTAAGCAAGAAGCTTGCCTAAACACAATACACCCTATTCAACCATAGGGAAGAAGAACAAATAATGTTTCTGCTGGAACATAACAATACAGCGTGCAATATACTGCAACATACATAGGTAATCCACTAATCAATAATTATGTACACTCTTATAAGTAAGACCCCACTGACATTCCCTTTCCCCGTATTGTGCACCGGAGAAAATGTCAGGTATTCATAGCTCTCATTAAGAGCTATGAATGATTGTATTTGCAGTGTGTAATTACAGCGCAAATACGCCACGTGCACATACCCTAATACTAAAACTGTCTTTGTTGCCCATTGAAACAAATCAGAGCTCAGCTTTCATTTTCCAGAGCAGTATAGGGAATGAAAGCAGAGCTCTGATTGCTAAGGGCAAAATAGACAGGTTTATTATTAGTCAGTTTTGATAAGTGAGGCCCATTGTGTTATACCCAGTATAAAGTGATATTCAGGTTCATCTATAAAAACAAACAGTTGATTTAATAGATATTACAAACAGAACATTCTTCTCTGTAGCTTTCTATGAGCCAGGAATATTAATGGCCGGGGTGTACTTTACTTTGTAAGACAAAGAAAGGACTTCTACTTGGAAATGTTTCCTTTATACTCTCTTGCTGGGTTTATTCTATTCTCAGAGTTGAAACCAAACGTTTCCATACACTATATAAAAAGACACATATGCATGATTTTCTCACTATCTGACATGAAATCAGAATAAACCTTACCTGTTTTAGGTCAATTAGGATTACCACAATTATTTATATTTGCCAAATGGCAGAATAATGAGAGACAGAATTTTTAAAGGCATTTTATGCATGACTAATTTCTGCAAAGTCAAAAGTTTCCATACATTTCATTAGTATTTGGTAGCATTGCCCTTAAACTGTATGACTTGGGTCAAATGTTTTGGATATCCTTCCACAAGCTTCTCACAATATTTGGTAGGAATTTTGGCCCTTTCCTCCTGACAGAACTGATGTAACTGAGCCATGTTTGTAAGTCGCCTTGCTCGCACCTGCCTTTTCAGCTTTGCCCATAAATTTTCAATAGGATTGAGATCCAGGCTTTCTGATGGCCACTCCAAAACATTGGCTTGGTTATCCTTAAGCCACTTTGTAACCAGTTTGGCAGTATGCTTCGGGTCATTGTCCATTTGGAAAACCCATTTCCACCCAAACTTTAACTTCCTGACTAATGTCTTGAGATGTTGCTTCACTATTGCCACATAATCTCCTTTCCTCATGATGTCCTCTGTTTTGTGAAGTGCACCAGTCCCTTTTGCAGCAAAACAACCCCACAACATGATGCTACCACCCTCGTGTTTCAAAGTTGGTATGGTGTTCTTAGGCTTCAAAGCTTCTCCCTTTTTCCTCCAAATGTAACGATACTCATTATGGCCAAACAGTTCAACTTTAGTTTCGTCAAAACACAGGACATGTCTCCAAAAATGTAAGCCTTTGTTCCTGTGTGCATTTGCAACCATTAATGCGCCTTTTATATGTTTCTTTTGGAGTAATAGCTTCTTCCTGGCATAGCGGCCTTTCAGCCCGTGTTGATAACGTGCTCGTTTCACTGTGGATAATGACACAATCTTACCAGCTTCTGCCAGCACCTTCATAAGGTCTTTTGCTTTTGTTCTTGGGCTGATATGCACATGTCGGACCAAAGCATGCTCATCTATGAGACACAGAACCTGTCTCCTTCCTGAGTGGTATGTATGTTGGCTGGACATTCCCATCTTGTTTGTACTTGCATATAATTGTTTGTACAGATGAACGAGGGACCTTCATGTATCTGGAAATTGCACCCAAGGATGATCCAGACTTGTGCAATTCCACAGTTCTCTTCCTAATATCTTGGCTGATTTCTTCAGACTTTCCCATGATGTTACAAACAGAAGCAGTGTGTTTCTGTTGTGAATTTAAAATACATGTGTGAATTTAAAATACAACCACAGGTGTGTCTCTAATTAACTCAAATGTTTCCAATAAACAGAAGTATCCAAAGACATGACATCATCATATGGGCTTTCCCAAATTGTTTAATGGCATAGTAATCCTAGTGTATGTAAACTTTTGACTTTGCAGAAAGCAATAAAAATGCCTTAAAAAATTATCTCTCATTTTTCTGGAATTTGGCAAATATAAATAATTTTGGTTCCTAATTGACCTAAAACGAGTAAGGTTTGTTCTGGTTTCAAGTCAGATAGTGAGAAAAAACATGCATATGTGTCTTTTTATGTAGTGTATGTAAACTTATGATTTCAATTTTTTGTGAATAACATGATGGTCCAGCGCAAAGCTCATTTCTATCCAGAACAACTCAATATTTTGTAGGTCTAAAGGGAAAAAAATCTAAAACATATAGGCTTAAGATTAGCAGGAGTGAGCACTTAGATTTTAGCATACAATCCAATTAATACAATCACCTTTTACTCTATGTATCTATCAATCTATCTAAAAATAGAAAAGTTGCAGGACCCCAATGTCAAAATTGTGTAAGACGTGCAAACCTTTATTATCCCTTACTCAATGACATATCAAATTGAAAAAATCCCTTTAGCAGGGCTGACATGTCACAGAGCATGGGATAACGTTTTGCATGTTTTTCACTGTTGCTACTTTTCAGTATTGCTACATGCTACAGTTGCTTTAGTCTAGGACATATGTACCATGGTTAATGACTCGTCCATCCATTTCACTGTTTTGCATGTCAGCAGATTTTTAGCAAGAGCATGACCCTCTTAAAACATCTTCTATGAGGAAATCCTTAGAGACACCGCCTCAACTTCCCCATAATGTGTTAATAATATGGTCTAATGTCAAGCCAATTCTACTCTCTGAATGATTAATTTCAACACTGTTTTGCTACTGCGTTTTCGCTCTTTCTCCATTGTCTACAATTATCTTTTCTCCAAAAATCAATCAGTCTCCTAAAAGAGGGGTAGATTAACATAATAAACAGGCCATCGGGCACTTATTACATAGCATCTGCTGCTCTATGGTTACTTTATTTCTATACAATGGTTGCACTGTCCTTAATTTGATTAAAAGAAAGTGATGCATTATATTTGAATTTGATCTTTTGCTACAGTATGTCAAGGTTAAGCCTGGTGCTTTTAGATTACTTACCGTATTTTTCGGACTATAAGGCCCACATAAAAGCCTATGATTTTCTCAGAAATCGAAAGTGCACCTTATAGTCCGATGCGCCTTATATATGAATCAATTCTTCACTTGGGTTTTTAGGCTTTGTTCAGAACGTATTAGGTACAGCTAATTTACTGACACTGATTTGTAACTGATTTGCAACTGATCTGCAACTGATTTACAATCATAAATACGTTCCGAAATCAGTTACAAATCAGTTGCAAATAAGTGTCACTAAGGCCGTGTTCACACGGCTTATTCCTGACGGATTTGTGAGCCGTATTGAGCTCACAAATCCGCCGTGAATAAGGGGCGGGACGGGGGCGGGGCCGGAGCGCGGCGGGGGCGCCGCTGCCGGCCCCATAGACAATGCATTGTTTACGGCACGTCCGCGCCGTAAATAATGTGCATGTCACTTTCTCCCCCCGCGGCGGATTCGCCGAGCGGGGAGAAGCGACGGAATCCACTGTTCTCTATGAGAGCAGTGGATTACCATAATGACAGGGACGGATTGGCGCCGTATTGAAGCGCAAATCCGGCGCGGAGTACGGCGCCAATCTGTGCCCAAATAAGCCGTGTGAACGAGGCCTAAGGCTATGTTCACGCAGCTGATTTCAGAACTGATTCACGTCGGATTTCCGATGTAAATACGTTCCGAAATCAGTTGCAAATAAGCTTCACTAAGTGTGACACGTATTTCGCGATACGGCACGGAAATATGTACATGTATTGACTTTTGTTACAACTTTACAAGTTGAGAGTTATTGTGAAAGTGTTGAATGAAGCTTGGCTTGCGGTCTGAGCTTTGTTTCATTTAATGCACCGCGCCTTATAATCCAGTGCGCCGGATATATGAACCAAGAAGACTAAGGCCCCGTTCACACGGCTTATTCTGCCGCGGATTGGCGCCGTACTGCGCGCCGGATTTGCGCTTCAGTACGGCGAAAATCCGCGGCAGCAATTACGGTAATCCACTGTTCTCTATGAGAGCAGTGGATTCCGTCGCTCCTCCCCGCTCGGCGAATCCGCCGCGGGGGGAGAAAGTGACATGCACATTATTTACGGCGCGGACGCGCCGTAAACAATGCATTGTCTATGGGGCCGGGAGCGGCGCCCCCGCCGCGCTCCGGCCCCGCCCCGCCCTTATTCACAGCGGATTTGTGCGCTCAATACGGCTCACAAATCCGTCGGGAATAAGCCGTGTGAACACGGCCTTAACAGGCGCTCATTGATAATGCGCCTTATAATCCGGTGCGCCTTATAGTCCGAAAAATACGGTAATTGTGAGAATGCTTACAGATACGATAAACACTGATCTATCTATCTATCTCATTATCTCCCTATCTCAAATCTATTTTATTATCTATATTATTATCTATATGTGAGAAAACTATCTATTTTACATCTATATATCTACTTATCTATCTCATTATCTATCAGTTTATCTCTGTATATTTCATATCTATCTATCTATCTATCTATCTATCTATCTATCTATCTATCTATCTATCTATCTATCTATCTATCTATGGTATCTAACTAGCTATCTACCTTTATCTATCTACTTATCTTTATGCATTTAACTATCTGTATCTATCTATCTATCAATTAATCAATCAATCAGAAAGGGGAATATCTCTTATTGGGGAGAGCACCATATAGGCGTGTGGAGTTTTGAGATTTCCTTTTTGCCCTCCACTAAGCATCTGCATATCAAAAGGCATTATGGTAAAGGAACTGAGAAGCTCAAGTGCCCTCTGTTGGATGTAAAAAATTCCTAATTTGCTTCTGACTCACGGAATCATTAAGAAGCAAAGGGATATTAGTCAAGCCAGTATCACTCATCTGCATACAGCTGTTTCAGGGTTTTGCCCTCATCAGTGCAGAGCAGAGTGTACTGGCTGGCTGAGTGAGAGGCAATGAGTGGCTCAGAAAGGGCAAAAAGGCAATCTCAAACTCCACACGCCTATCTATATTCCCCTTTCTGAGACAATCATTTCCTCTCACTCAGTCAGTCAGTATACTCTACTCTGCACTGATAAGGGGCAAAATCACGAAACAGCTTGGCTAATATCCCTTTTGCTAATCTCATATCCATCTGTCTATAAGAATACATACAGATAAAAAACATACATCTCTCTATCTATCTACTGTATGTACATCATATCTATCCATCTATTTATCTACTTATCTCATATCAATCTACAGTATATATCTCATATCTATCTACCTACCTTTATTATCTATCTATCTATCTATCTATCTATATCTGTCTATTTATCTGTCTATCTTTCTATCTCTACCTCAAATATACTTCTGTATCTCATATCTATCTCATTATCTATCCATTTGTCTATTTATCTATCTATCTCTGCCTATATCAATGGCGCTTTAAAATAAATAATAATAATAATAATAATAATAATAATATATCTGTCTATCTATCTATCTATCTCTCTATCTCTATATCATATCTACCTCAAATCTATCTCTGTATCTCATATCTATCTCATTATCTATCCATTTCTCTCTCTCTCTCTCTCTCTATATATATATATATATATACACTCACCGGCCACTTTATTAGGTACACCATGCTAGTAACGGGTTGGACCCCCTTTTGCCTTCAGAACTGCCTCAATTCTTCGTGGCATAGATTCCACAAGGTGTTGCAACGATGCTCAATTGGTACCAAGGGGCCCAAAGAGTGCCAAGAAAATATTCCCCACACCATGACACCACCACCACCAGCCTGAACCGTTGATACAAGGCAGGATGGATCCATGCTTTCATGTTGTTGATGCCAAATTCTGACCCTACCATCCGAATGTCGCAGCAGAAATCGAGACTCATCAGACCAGGCAACGTTTTTCCAATCTTCTACTGTCCAATTTCGATGAGCTTGGGCAAATTGGAGCCTCAGTTTCCTGTTCTTAGCTGAAAGGAGTGGCACCCGGTGTGGTCTTCTGCTGCTGTAGCCCATCTGCCTCAAAGTTCGCCGTACTGTGTGTTCAGAGATGCTCTTCTGCCTACCTTGGTTGTAACGGGTGGCTATTTGAGTCACTGTTGCCTTTCTATCAGCTTGAACCAGTCTGCCCATTCTCCTTTGACCTCTGGCATCAACAAGGCATTTCCGCCCACAGGACTGCCGCTCACTGGATGTTTTTTCTTTTTCGGACCATTCTCTGTAAACCCTAGAGATGGTTGTGCGTGAAAATCCCAGGAGATCAGCAGTTTCTGAAATACTCAGACCAGCCCTTCTGGCACCAACAACCATGCCACGTTCAAAGGCACTCAAATCACCTTTCTTCCCCATACTGATGCTCGGTTTGAACTGCAGGAGATTGTCTTGACCATGTCTACATGCCTAAATGCACTGAGTTGCCGCCATGTGATTGGCTGATTAGAAATTAAGTGTTAACGAGCAGTTGGACCGGTGTACCTAATAAAGTGGCCGGTGAGTGTATATATATATATATATCCATCTATCTATCGCTGTCTATCTAATTTCTACCATAAATCTATCTCTGTATCTCATATCTATCCGTTTGTCTGCCTGTCTATCTATCTTTCATATTATGTCTATCTTTTCATATACAAATTTATTTCGTATGAATGGATGTTTGTTTTAATCTGAAAAAGAACTATCCATAGACTGCTCTTGAGAGCTGGAAGTAGGCAACACAATAAAACTCTTCCCTGTAAGCAATTTCAAGTTGCCAAGATACTTTGTATCTTTTCTCTAAACTATTCCAGCAAAACCTTGAGAAGGTTGTATACTAAGCTATTTACAAACCTGATTTCTTTTGGGTGCACAATCTAAAATGCTGTATCATAAAGCAAGACAATGCAAAAATATTAGCCAGTCTTTATGACGATTACATTGGGCCTGATTTGTACATATTTGTTCTGTCAGATAATAACACACATTAAGCAAAATCCCTTAGCTACAATGTGAACATGGGGAATAAATAATATTCTCTGTATAATACCAATATTCCACAGCAGTTTATAATATGGATTATAGATTACAACAGATATTACATAGTAACAACTGAATTTAAATAAGAAGCATGAGGGACCTGCTTACAAGAGTTTACAATCTATGAGAAAACAGGGATGAGACAAAAGGTCCATCCATCGTTCATACAAATAGGGTAGTGCACAAGTGGAAGGGCCAGTCACTCAGCCATTATCTGTGTATGTACAGACAGAGAACAGAGTATAGACAGTGACACATAAATTATATCCAAATCTTTCATTAAATAAAGATTTATGCTTTAACTTTCCTTCGGCAGAGCCTGGAAACAAAGAGAAGCGTTGAAATAAGGAGATGGTAATTGATGATGTGTGAATATGTGAGTGATTTACAATATTTGCTATCATCCTAAAACAAAATCCCACCACTATGACACTTGAATGAAAAACTTCTAAGATTGATGTCTATGTAGTTTGTTATGAATTCTATGTTTTAATTAATGGAAGCGCGCTATGTCCATCTGTATATTGGTTCTGTAGATATTGTATGGATCTTGAGATTCCCACCAAGGGCGTCATTGACATAGAGTACAGAACAAAGTCCTATTGATAACGTCAAACTATATTACTCGTCATTAAAGGGGCTTTCAACCTTATATTGTTTTTATTTATGATGTTTATCACAGGAAATCATACAATATTCTGAAATACTTGTATTAGGATATCTGCTCCTGCACCCCGGTTTAGAAATTAAAAAAAATGGTGTAGGCCACATTCTTGTCCATAGTAATGGCTCTCATAGAGAACTGTATGGGCTAAACATGGCTTTAGTCATGTGACCTCCTGGCATTCAGTTAGCAGCAGGGTTACATGACATCTATGAGGTAACTGATTAGGAATAATGGTGGAATATTTCTTATTAACATTTTTATCCCAGCAACTTCTTTGCTGTTTGTAGTTAGTTATACTACTGATGTCTCTGTAGAGAATGCCATGTTGTTAATACAGTTAACTGTGAGAAAAAAAGCAAAAAGATAAGACATAAGATGAATGTGTGATTGTCTCCACACTGACAGACATGATAAGACACTGTTGGAGATAGTAATACTGGAGAAGCTCTACTCCTCCATAATCTACTGTTACCTGGTTATCAGGGGTCCACATGATCTGTGTGTGGTGGTCACATGATAAGACGCTGCTGGAGGTAGTAATACTGGAGAAGCTCTACTCCTCAATAATCTACTGTTACCTGGTTATCAGGGGTTACATGATCTGTGTGTGGTGGTCACATGATAAGAATATGATGTAGGTAGAAATGCTGGGGTAGTTCTACTCTACCATAATCTACTGTTACCTGGTTTCATGGGTCACATGATCTGTGTGTGGTGGTCACATGATAGGACACTGCTGGAGGTAGTAATACTGGAGAAGTTCTGAGCCTCAATGATCTACTGTTATCTGGATAGCAGGGGTCACATGATCTGCATGGAGGTCACATGATAAGACGCTGCTGGAGGAAGCAATACTGGAGAAGTTCTGCTCCTCAATTATCTACAGTTACCTGGATATCTGGGGTCATATGACCTGTGTGGTGGTAACATGATAAGACGCTGCTGGAGGTAGTAATACTGGAGAAGTTCTGCTAGTCAATAATCTACTGTTACCTGGATAGCAGGGGTCACATGATCTGTGTGGAGGTCACAGATAAGACACTGCTGAAGGTAGTAATACTGGAGAAGTTCTGCTCTTCAATAATCTACTGTTACCTGGATACCAGTGTTCACATGACCTGTATGTGGTGGTCACATGATAAGACACTGATGTAGGTAGTAATACTGGAGAAGTTCTGGTCCTCAATAATCTACTGTTACCTGGATACCAGGTCACATGACCTGTGTGTGGTGGTCACATGATAAGACACTGATGGAGGTAGTAATACTGCAGAAGCTCTACTCTACCATAATCTACTGTTACCTGGTTATCAGGGGTCCACATGATCTGTGTGTGGTGGTTACATGATAAGACGCTGCTGGAGGTAGTAATACTGGAGAAGTTCTACTCTACCATAATCTACTGTTACCTGGTTATCAGGGGTTACATGATCTGTGTGTGGTGGTCACATGATAAGAAACTGATGAAGGTAGAAATGCTGGGGAAGTTCTACTCTACCATAATCTACTGTTACCTGGTTTCATGGGTCACATGATCTGTGTGTGGTGGTCACATGATAGGACACTGCTGGAGGTAGTAATACTGGAGAAGTTCTGAGCCTCAATGATCTACTGTTATCTGGATAGCAGGGGTCACATGATCTGCATGGAGGTCACATGATAAGACGCTGCTGGAGGAAGCAATACTGGAGAAGTTCTGCTCCTCAATTATCTACAGTTACCTGGATATCTGGGGTCATATGACCTGTGTGGTGGTAACATGATAAGACGCTGATGGAGGTAGTAATACTGGAGAAGTTCTGCTAGTCAATAATCTACTGTTACCTGGATAGCAGGGGTCACATGATCTGTGTGGAGGTCACATGATAAGACACTGCTGAAGGTAGTAATACTGGAGAAGTTCTGCTCTTCAATAATCTACTGTTACCTGGATACCAGTGTTCACATGACCTGTGTGTGGTGGTCACATGATAAGACACTGATGTAGGTAGTAATACTGGAGAAGTTCTGGTCCTCAATAAACTACTGTTACCTGTATTCCAGGTCACATGTCCTGTGTGTGGTGGTCACATGATAAGACACTGATGGAGGTAGTAATACTGCAGAAGCTCTACTCTACCATAATCTACTGTTACCTGGTTATCAGGGGTCCACATGATCTGTGTGTGGTGGTTACATGATAAGACGCTGCTGGAGGTAGTAATACTGGAGAAGTTCTACTCTACCATAATCTACTGTTACCTGGTTATCAGGGGTTACATGATCTGTGTGTGGTGGTCACATGATAAGACACTGATGAAGGTAGAAATGCTGGGGAAGTTTTACTCTACCATAATCTACTGTTACCTGGTTTCATGGGTCACATGATCTGTGTGTGGTGGTCACATGATAGGACACTGCTGGAGGTAGTAATACTGGAGAAGTTCTGAGCCTCAATGATCTACTGTTATCTGGATAGCAGGGGTCACATGATCTGCATGGAGGTCACATGATAAGACGCTGCTGGAGGAAGCAATACGGGAGAAGTTCTGCTCCTCAATTATCTACAGTTACCTGGATATCTGGGGTCATATGACCTGTGTGGTGGTAACATGATAAGACGCTGCTGGAGGTAGTAATACTGGAGAAGTTCTGCTAGTCAATAATCTGCTGTTACCTGGATAGCAGGGGTCACATGATCTGTGTGGAGGTCACATGATAAGACACTGCTGAAGGTAGTAATACTGGAGAAGTTCTGCTCTTCAATAATCTACTGTTACCTGGATACCAGTGTTCACATGACCTGTGTGTGGTGGTCACATGATAAGACACTGATGTAGGTAGTAATACTGGAGAAGTTCTGGTCCTCAATAAACTACTGTTACCTGGATACCAGGTCACATGACCTGTGTGTGGTGGTCACATGATAAGACACTGATGGAGGTAGTAATACTGCAGAAGCTCTACTCTACCATAATCTACTGTTACCTGGTTATCAGGGGTCCACATGATCTGTGTGTGGTGGTTACATGATAAGACGCTGCTGGAGGTAGTAATACTGGAGAAGTTCTACTCTACCATAATCTACTGTTACCTGGTTATCAGGGGTTACATGATCTGTGTGTGGTGGTCACATGATAAGAAACTGATGAAGGTAGAAATGCTGGGGAAGTTCTACTCTACCATAATCTACTGTTACCTGGTTTCATGGGTCACATGATCTGTGTGTGGTGGTCACATGATAGGACACTGCTGGAGGTAGTAATACTGGAGAAGTTCTGAGCCTCAATGATCTACTGTTATCTGGATAGCATGGGTCACATGATCTGCATGGAGGTCACATGATAAGACGCTGCTGGAGGAAGCAATACTGGAGAAGTTCTGCTCCTCAATTATCTACAGTTACCTGGATATCTGGGGTCATATGACCTGTGTGGTGGTAACATGATAAGACGCTGCTGGAGGTAGTAATACTGGAGAAGTTCTGCTAGTCAATAATCTACTGTTACCTGGAGAGCAGGGGTCACATGATCTGTGTGGAGGTCACATGATAAGACACTGCTGAAGGTAGTAATACTGGAGAAGTTCTGCTCTTCAATAATCTACTGTTACCTGGATACCAGTGTTCACATGACCTGTATGTGGTGGTCACATGATAAGACACTGATGTAGGTAGTAATACTGGAGAAGTTCTGGTCCTCAATAATCTACTGTTACCTGGATACCAGGTCACATGACCTGTGTGTGGTGGTCACATGATAAGACACTGATGGAGGTAGTAATACTGGAGAAGTTCTGGTCCTCAATAATCTACTGTTACCTGGATACCAGGTCACATGACCTGTGTGTGGTGGTCACATGATAAGACACTGATGGACGTAGTAATACTGGAGAAGTTCTGGTCCTCAATAATCTACTGTTACCTGGATACCAGGGGTCACATAATGTGTGGTGGTCACCTGATTGATGCCATGTTAAGTCCATACAGGCACTCTTTCGGAGTCATTACTATGGACAGGAATGTGAGCTGATCCTTTTTTTTTCCTTGAGAGGAGCTGAAGGCACTGATATAAAAGAGGTATAGGATCAGGATCTTGAATACATGCATTACCTTTAAGGTACCAGTGGTAAAGCCTTGATCAAAGTTGTTTACAGTCATAAAATCCAATGGGATTAATTCATTCATGTTTAATTAGACATTTTAGGACTCCTTGTCTTGAAAAGTGATATTTGCAAGGGGGATATTTTAGTGGTGCAATTATGTGGCGGAAGTAACTGAAATTTTAAAAAGCAAATTCTATAAAAATGCCCATTTTCATTATAATATAGACATTAAGCATGACATAGTGTACAATATGTATGAACTGCCATCAGATGTAATAAAAACTAGTGCAGAATCTGTATGAAACAGCATAAAGATCAATTACAAATTTATCTACAATGGAGACATAGAAACCCTCGCCAGTGGAGTGATCAGTTGCCACATACGCTATAGTTCATTGATTTTATTAGTCTCCATGCCTGTGAATCGGTGAGCATGGGACGCGGCTGCTTTTGGTGACTTATCCAGACATGTGTTTGCCTCTTCACAACAATAATGCTTTGATCCCCTTCATACATAATAGACGGTCAACCCTTTGGACTGGAGAGGGGTTTTCTGGCCTGCACATTTCTTATTTAAACATGTAATTTATGCCGATGGTGTTTTACACTGATTCTGCACATGTTTCAGCTAATGGCACTTCACACACATCAAGTAGTGAGATACATTCAAAGGGAGGTATTTAAACCATGTAGTGCAGTTACATAACAAATGCAGTTATATAACAAAGTGCATTCATGTTAAAAATGTTCAATGTCTTCATCATATAGACGTCAAGCGTGAAACTGAGTACAGTGTACAACGGGGAGAATTTATAACATTTCATGGTTTGTGCAAAAATGTGTAAATTTTTGCTGCTTTTGCATTACTTATGGCACGTTCCTTAAAAATTAGTGGCGCTTACCAAAAGGAGCAGGGGTTCAACAACCCGATAGATTGATTACAATTAAGCTAAATTATAGCAGAAATCTGCCCTAGCTCATAGCTTATGTAGATTTTAGTAAAGGGCTCACAGGCAGTCATATATGCACTACAACTGTCTAGCAGTACAACTGTCATAACCAATGTTATGTACTGTACATTATACACAGTGTACCCAGAAGCATAACTAGGTTTCATAGGTCCCCATAAGACCCAAAGGAGATGGTTCCCCACCACCCAATGACAATACACTGAAACAACAGCATAAGTAGTAATAATTCAAGGTATAAATAATACCACCATATATCAGGGAAATTGTAGTGCTAGAGAGCAGAAAGCTGCTTGTTCTCTACAAAAAAGAACAATGTTCTTATACCTGAGGAGGGCCCTCAACCTCTGTGCTCCATAGCAATCGCTATGGCTGCTATTGCTATACTTCTCAAAGGGAACATGCAAATGGCTCAGTACATCCAAATCTGTTGATTTTATTGGATATTAAATGTTTAAAACATTAGCGCAGCAGACACAATCCATAGCAAAAAAAAGAGCAATCTTGTTCAAACTACCATGAGTTCATAATCATAGGTGTGGCTATGGCTGTAGTTAGACACATGAAAAGAAGAAAATAAAGCTGTCCCTGGTGTTCAAAGGAGCCACTTATCTTGTACATGTAAAGAGCAGTGCGGAATATGTAGTACTGTACTGTATAAGGGCACTACTAGACCGCCAATCACTGCATACACTTCACTAATACAGATGTTTTAAGAATTAAAGGGTGACATATATGTACGGGGCTGTGTCAGATATCTGGCGTCTTTTCAGCCCCGTTCAGGCGCAGTCCCGTTCATAAGCATTTCTAGGCGCATTACAGCTGGAACAGGTATACCACTTTGAAAGCATTAGGCAGAATAGTGGTGCGGGGCACTGGTGGCGCTCTGCTCCGCTTAGGGCCTGAACAGACATGTCTATGAATGCTCGGGACAGACAGTGGGTCAGTCCGACACTGAGCACCCATATCGAAGTGCTGTACAAAAATGTACAGCCTGATGTGGGCAGTACCTAGCATGGGTAGCATGAGGGGGGGGGAGGAGGGTAGAAGAGTTGGGGAAGAAGCATCTCATCTAAACTCACTCCACTGTGTCCAATGCCCTGCTCTGAGCAGTGTCATGAATGGATATTTACATATATAGATTGCACTCACTAGCTCAGGACATTATTTTCATGTGTAGAAAATAAAGAGAACATGTAGCTCGCAGGCTGTGGTTACTTCATGAGTTGATTTCTGCTTATCTCTGGGGTTGGACCCGCACAGATTACATAATGATGGACTATCCTAAATCGAGGACTCCTTTAAGAACATTTAAAATCAACAATCTTTCACAGATTTTTCCTTGTTTTATAAATCCTTTCACTGTAGCTAATGTTATAACGCTTTATTTTTTTCACAACAAAGCCTGGTACCTATGTGCCATGGATTTATACAGGTCAGCAGCGGCTTTCTGGACATGATCTCTGAATTCATATATGTGTCCCACTTTATACACTGTGCAATAATCCCTGTTCTTGAACAAACAATGTCCCCAGGACCTGAATTATGAGACCGTCACCTTTGAAGAAGACAGAAACTGTGGTCCCAGTCAATACTGCCTTTTTCAGGGGAAGAAAACACAGTGTACATTCTTTGTCTGTCACTATTAACTAAACAGGAATCCTATTCATATCTGTCTAATAAATGCAGGACAACTATTCAAAGGCAAAAATACAAAACCTCCAAAATCACAAAGCCACAGTTTGTATTTCACCATTCATTGAAATATCCAGGTCATCGTGAGGAGGACTGAATCTTTCTTTTGACTGAATATGAAGGTTATGGATGGCATAATGGTGCAGAGTGCCTTGGACAATATAGCTATAATTATGGAGAATTATGGATGAAGGTGCTATAGCTGTGTGTTATTGTCACTATAACTGTGGGCACTATGGATATGAAAGGGATGTTTCCATCAGTGTCGGACTGGGGTGCTTAGAGCCCACAGTTGGAGTTGACTCCAAGGGCCCACCAGTTGAGTTTTTATGGGCCCACCGGTGGAGTTTATTTTCAGAACCCACCCTACAGCTAAATGACTGTTTATGCCTCCTATACTCTGCCTCTTGCTTTTTGTCTCTCTTTCTATGCTTTTTTGCCTCTTCTGAGAATGTATATGGAGTTAAAAAAACAACTTTAAGTCTACCATGCTCAGGGACCCACCGGGGGTTTTCCCTATTCCCCTGTGGGCCAGTCCGAGCCAGGTTTCCACCATAGATTTCATTGGTATATTGATAGAAAACGCCATTAAAGTCTGATAAGTGGATAACTCACCTCTAGGACATGCACTTATCTTGGGATTGGACCCCTGAAAATGTCAGCTCAGAATGGAAAGCTGGTCACGCTTGAGTTCCGAGTGCATGGAACACCCCTTTTAATATGGAAACAAAGCGGCTGTGGGCACTAAGGCTGTAAGCAATATGGGCTGCCTGCATGTATCAGGACGGAGAAGACCCTGTATTCACATTATGCATATATCAATAGCATATATTCTTCAATATGTTACAAACATTTAAGTTTTAAGTTCCTGATTCACTATACTTTTTTTTCATCCTTACCATTGAATTAATTGCTGAATTCCTGATCAACCAAATTGTGATTGGAAGATCGAGAAATTTTGCTACTTTTGATGTTTGAAACATTTATGTAACTTTGTTTGATTTTTGTAGATGCATATAGACTAGTATAAGGATTAATCGGGTGAGATTGGGAAGCAGGGTAACTTCTTTTAGGACAGTTACTCTGGTTTCTACGGGTTCCACTCAGACCTATCTGAGGCCAGAATTGGTACCAGATGGCTGTAATAACATAGGTACATAGAAAATTTAATGTTGGGGATTTTTTGTTTAAGATGCAGTGAATACAAGTCATACAGTATCTAAGTACTTTCTCAGTGATATCTGTATTATGGGGTACGAAACCATAGCTGTGGGCACTAGGGTTGGCACTACATGAGCGCTATGACTAGTTTGGTATGTGTATTTTGGTATGTATTTTATATATTTATATTTTTTTTCTTGCTTTTTACCTGCTTTAATATCTCTTTGTCAAGATGTTAGCTGTAAGCTAACATGGTAATATAGAAATGCCCCCATAGACATTGCTTTTTTATATGTGACATTGTTCCTCACTTTGGATACGTTTTTAGCGTTAGTGGCTTATTTTTTCCAAACGCAAAATAGTATAGGTGATGCATTTGTTTCAGGCAGTTTTGGGCATTTTTCCTCCAATAGATCTTCATTGGTCTTTTTCCTGCTTTAAAAAACCTCATTTGAAAATGTGTATGCTTGTTCTGGTGCATTTTAGTTGTGTTTTTTTTGTAAGATTACTAATTATGAAATGCAAAAAAGAATTATTACATAACATGATGTATGGATCACATATTCTGTTATGGGAAAAATGCAACAGAAAAAATGCTACTACAAAAATGCATGTACTTAAATTTTTTTGTTGAAACACCATTAAAAAATGCACACAGATTTTAGTTTTGTTTCAAGCCAAAAATATGATAAAAACTGTGTGAAGGAGGACTAAAATGGCCCCCCTAAAATTACCTTATGTCTCATGGAAGTGTTTTTTTTCCAGATGGTGCCAGGATGACTGAGGAATGAGATCTTGTGACAGCCCCATAGCTAGGATGTGACTGGTTTTACTAAGTCAACCTCTACGATCAGGTTTCTGAGATTCCTACATATTACCAACTGTGTTTCTTCACTGACTTAATATAACCAATTAATATGGGAGCAATATATTGTCTATGTTATATGAGGTCTATATGTCATCTACAAACTAATTTCTTATAATCGTCATAAAATACAGTAGACCCTAGAATGCGATGACCTACTTTAGTTACAAAACTAGGATTATAGAAACTTGTATTGAATTAAGTATTCATCAGTGCAGGTTCTAGCAATGTATAGGATCTGTGATTATCAGGCTATGTTCACACAACATAAAATTTTCCAGTGAAATAAACACCTATTTCAAAGGAGAAACATGCAGGGTTTCTTTTATGTGCGTCTTTGATACGTTTTTATGTTCGTTTTCTTCGTTTGACGTGTCCTTTGCTGCGTTTTTGTTTCTTTTTGGGCATATTTTCATGAGTTTTCAATACGGGGAACTTCATTATATTTTATCTCTTTTTTGACACGTTAGGCTGGGTTCACATGGTGTTTTTTGACACTACTTTTGCAGCAGTGTTTGTAACCAAAAACCAGGAGTGAAGCCTATGCAGAGAAAAAGTATACTAAAAATGCTTATACTTCCTCTGTGTTCTGGACCCATTCTATGTTTTGGCTTCATAATACTGCTGCAGAATTTGCGTCAAGAAGCATGGGTCAAAATTTGCACCAAAATAAGCGTCAACAAAATACATGTGCAATTTGGTTATTTTTTTTGCTATCTCCTGATTTTTTATTTTAAAATTAAACAAATAAAACTCATTATGACAAAGAATTGATATGCTCTATGTTTTTTTAAGAGTCATGTAACAAATCAATTGATGTGTAAAAAAAAACATAGAGCACTTATGCTGCGTATTCTCAGAAACAATGGAACACTATTAATAAATTTTTTAATGCATAAAGTGCTTGTAAAATGTGCATTTTATACATCATAATAAATGTTCAAAAATGTTGTGTAACCCAGCCTTATAGCCGAGTAGTATATCTGAGTAGGGCTGAGTTGGTATTTTCAATGCAGAAGCACAGATACCGTCAGCATGGGCAGCATTGCTAACTTTCTGTAGCATAACTTAAATTTTTAATGTAGCAGATGAGTTTGTCAGTGCAACTTGACTGACATGGTCAAAGTAGAAGAGACATCAATATATTTCAATGGATTATCAAAACTGCCGAGTTTTGTATTAGTAATGCAGCAGAGATGAGGTTCAGGGCTCAGTTTACCATTGCTGGGTTAGTTGATGTAGTAAAGCAGAACAAGAAATAGAAAGTCTGTCAGCACGTCCTCACAAAAGTGGTATAAATGGGCAGGTGCAACTCTTCAGCAATGCAAAAGAGCTGAGTTTAATGAATATATCATTGTACCAAAGTGGAGGTCGCAGAGCTGAGCTCACTGACTATGACGTTTGCTAATGTTGCTTCATTTGAGAAGATAAGGGAACCTGTGCAGTATTCTAGGGCTCATAGTAAAGTATAGCCTGAGTTTGAGTGCTCTCTCTCAAGCCCCATAGGGCTTCCACAAAAGTATATACTGTATTTTTCTGCAGAGAAATCTACTGAGCTTGATTTAAAAAAGAGAATGTATCTGCATTCCATTGAATTAAAAAAAGTTAAAATATATGGTCTATCAGTTACATAAGAAAGGTATAAAATCTATACCTGAAGCCAGCAGTAAACCCCTACCACTGAGTGTATAAATCGTGATAGCACACCTACCTTTCCTTTAGTCCTCTCTTCACCCGGTTTGCCTGGTTCCTAAAAAGTCTGCATTGTAGCAGTCCCCGGACAGGAGTGCACGCAGGCTCCGAGCGTACACAGAACAAGGCTTTTTTTATGCAGGCTGGTATTTCAAGTCCCCCATGTGATATCTTTGGCTGAGATTGTTTAATTCATTCCTTCTTGTGCCTAAAGGAAGTCGGACTTGGAAGATAGCCTTGCAGGTTCAGTATCAGTATACACAAGGAACTGGCAGCAAGCAGCATAAACTGAGCCACTAGAATTGTGTACTTAAATAACTTGTGCAGGCAGGAAAGTTGAGGTTAAAACAAACAGCATTCTTGGAACAGTCAATGCTAAGAAAAATAGACAACCTGCTGCAGGTCGGCCCTGCCTATGAATACTTATTAATGAGGCATACAATCTGCGAGGGCTTTTTAAGCATTGCAAATCTTCTCCAACCATTTCCAGGGTAACCTAGTCGGTTGGGTGTCCACTACAGTAACTTTCTAGAGGATTATTCTCAATAGTGGGCTCTTCACAATTCATGGAAGGAAAGACAAAACTGCACTTAACTCTTCATATCACCAGCTACAATGTAGCCATTTTTTCCAGCATGAAAGGGGTTAAAGCCAAGTCTTGGGGCCGTGGGTAATAGAAGATGTTTTTCACCGGGAGCTCAGCGGCTGCAAACAGCATCAGCTTCTATACACAGTCATATCATGAAGAAGATAAGCCATAGCACTCACCGGTACAATATACATCTTCTTTATAAATGCAAATCCAGGGACATCAGAGTGGGAACTGTACAGCGGTCCGACGGCTGTTTCAATCTAACCTGTGCTTCATCAGGGTGTCCAACATATGATGTCCCTGCATATGCATTAATAAAGAAGACGTACAGTATATTGTACCGGTGAGTGCCGCGGCTTATCTTCTTTATGATATGAATTTGATAGTTTATAATGCTAAAGATGAATGAAACCATAATCTAAAAGATATACCTTGGCCAATTCCGACAGACTCCTGAGATTACGGTCATTTGTGGCGTGGTAAATTAACCAGTAAACGAGTGTTGTGATTTATTCTAAAAAAAGTTCATCCATAAATTACACTATGTATACTATTAATCGTGATATTTATGCCACTGTGTACATACTCAACAGAAAAACGTACAACCCTACGAAGAAGAAGCTGAATACCGTCCAACATATATAAGGTACATACCCCAAAAATAGAAAAAACAAGTTACCCTGGTAGAAGGGGGGAATGAATAAAAAAAAAAAAAGGGGGTAGAGATCCTATATGTTAAATGGTATATTGTACTTTATATATCTGTAATCAAGTAGTAGAAAAGCAGACATGGACCACACATGCACATACAATGCATTGATCTACTGCTGTAAGCAAAAATCTACAAAAATGAACATGAGATTTTTAGTTACAGCTTGATCTAAGTACTGTATATAAGCCCACTAGCCACTTCACAGTGACTTATTTTAAGTGGGTTTACATTAATAGGATAGCACAGTATGGTGACCACCACTCCACCAATGACAACATCAGCAAGGGAAACAAGCCAGTGCTAAACAGTAGAGAAACACCCCTAATGCTAAACCTAGCCTCCTGGCTCTGGGTCAACACTCCGCAGCCAAAGTATCACAACACAGATGGCTGCCACACAGCACCACAACCAAAAAGAAAGGCTCACAAATGCTCAATGCATAAGGGTTACTACCTATTTTCTCTCAGTCTGTTTGCTTTGAGCACATAGAAAGGTGAGCGTTTGTGGTGCTGTGATACAGAGCCAGGGAGCTAGGCCTGGCAGCATGGGTGTTGTTGGGCCACTGGGTCATTCCCCTTGCCGATGCTGCCACTGCTGCTGTGGTGGTCGCCATACAATGCTATACTTATTACATAGTTACATAGCTAGTACGGTTGAAAAAAAATATATATGTCCATTAAGTTCAACCAAGGGTGGGGAAAGATATTGGCGACAAGCTTAAAAGATCTCATCATGAAGTGGCAAGTGGGCTTATGCACTTTGATCAAATTGTAACTAAGAACTTTGGGTGACATGTTTGTAACTTGGTGCCAACACACTAGCTCGAAATAGATATAGAGGAGTGTAAAATACGATAGTATGAATGAAAGTGTAATACGGTAAACATTTTGGTGCATAGACTGTTATGCGCCAAACTTTCTATGGCATTTTTGCTTTGGCGCATTCAAAAGTGTTGTGTCTAGTGCAGACTGCAACAAGTTTGTGGATGGACACAACTGTTCATACATCTATGGAACATTGCAACAACATCTTGTTTGCCACAAACATTTTGCTTGCCAAAAAAAAGGCTCAGGCGCGTTCATACATGTCACCCCACATTTATTTTTGTAGATTTTTGTTTAGCAACAGTAGATGAATGGATTGCATGTGGATCTGTGGTATATGTCTGCTTTTCTCCTATCTTGGTGTAGCTTTGTAAACTACAATATACCATTTAACATCTTGGTTCTCAACCTTTTTTGCTCCATTCCCCCTCCATTCCTAATAACATTCCCTTCGTTCCAAGACAGTCTCACTTTAAAAGGTGCATTTCAAATAAAATGCAGGTATTATAAAAAAAAATCCTAGCTTGTACTTTGCTGAATAGTGATCCCAATGTCCCCTTTGAAATCTTAGAGTTCCTTCTCTTGAGGGGGGAAGGAAGAGGATTTCCCTTTTGTTGAGTACCCCTCATTTAACAGATGGTAATTAACGTTTGTTATCTTTAAGTCAGTCCCTTCAGTGATTATACTGGAGGACACTGTACAAAATATTGGGTGCAGGCCTCTTTTCATTTTCAGAGGAAAAGCAAATTTGTATTCTGAGGTTTTCCAATGAAATTTGCAGATTGTAGTGCAGATTTAAGCTAAATACACCTGCAACAGATTTGCGGCAGATTTTGTGGGGATTTATTAGGGATTTTACTGTGGATTTTTCTACATTTACTTCAATGGAGGAAGGTAACCACTGCAGTAACATTTGCAGATAAACCTCTCCTGCAGTCAATGTGGAGATATCTGCAGTGAAATCCGCAACAAAATCTGTACCCAATTCTGCAACAAATCTGTCATGTGTGTAATAATCCTTAAGGTCCGTCTACAAGGCAAGGATTTCCAGTCCGAAATCTATGTGGATTCGGATTTTTAAAACTATCAAAATACAACTGAAAATCCAAGTTGTACTCCACACAACTCGGATTTTCTTGGGGTCGGACTTCAAAACTGCAGTTTTTTCCAAAAAACTTAGAACATGTTCAATAATCCACCGTATTTCAAGTAAAAAAAAGGAACAAAAATATTTTGGGTCAGATCTGCATCCAAAACCCCACAGAGAAAAACAGGATTCGTTTTCTGACTGGTAGAAAAAACACAGTGTAAAATCCACATTTAAAACCACACCAAAATACTCGTTGGACTATGCGGTTATAGGATTCAGAATCCGATGAGTATTTTGACACTTGTCATGTGGATGTACCCTCAGCCTTCTCCCACCAAAATCAAAGTAGAAAAATCTGCAGTAACATCCGCAACAAGTCTGTGGCAAAATCCACGCTGAAATCTGCAGCAAATCTGTCTGGTGTGCAATCACTGTACAACCCAACACAAAACCATGGGGATGCACTGCAGCCACCAGCTAGGCTTTGGGACAGTAATACATAGTTGTTTGAATGAATAAATAAGAGACTTTGTGGAGGCCCATTTCCCCCTATAAACATATAAATATACATAATTTGTGTGTGCACCATTACATACTGTTATTATCAAATAATCATCCACAATACACACATATATATATCTACTGTGTAAAATATCTCTCTTTTTTCACAGAGCAAGAATGTGCCTCTGTATCTACGAAGAAGAAATAAAGACTGTCCTACTTATAATGGAAGAAGTGGCAAAACAAGCTTCTCCACTATGAAAGGGATATGTGACAAAAAAGAGTGTCTCGCTTATAAAGAAGTGGTGACAAAAGAGACTGCCCTAGTTTAAAGAGAGACACATGATGGAACATGAACAATGAAGAAGGAACAGAACAGCACTGGGCTGAAGCCAATCTGTACAGTACAGTACATTATATCTGATAATTGGCTAGACGCTAGCAATGACTGCACACAATTACAGTTAGACATCACTCAGTGACCTAAATGTATTGAAAATTAGAAAATAACATCAACTTTTCTCCACGATAACCACTTTGCTGACCTAAACCTTTAACTATAAAGGGGTGTTCCAAAATTCAATAATGCTCATCAGTCGTACACTATAATAAAATAAAAATTCTGTTTAGCTTTCTACTTGTACAGTTTCTTGTGTTTTGAATTTAGAGTCTCTTCTAATAGAATAGTGAACTGAACACAGACATACAGACGTCTGGAATCCATCCCAAACAGGGCATGTGGTTAGGGAGGCTCTAAAAGAAGACAGCTGCTTTGCATGTAGAGTGACCTTTCATAGTAATGGTAACTGAATATTTGATGATACAAGTGATCAAGTCACATCATTCAAATCAATGGGCAATAATTGGCTTAAAGGGGTTTTGCCAAGAAGTAAAATTGACGTGGGAAGTTTGAAAATTAAATAATAAACATTTTCACCATTTATCATTATTAAAAATTCGGCACCGTTTTTGTTTTAGCTGCTCCTTTAGTGATTGTTTACAGCTCATCTCCAGGGGATGCGACCAGAGCTGGGAGCTCCTCAGTCCTGGTCGCACATGCTCAGACATCACCTCTCCTCTCAGGCAGCTACTGGTGTTCAAACCCCGGGTGCTGTTGTTCTACTCCCATCCTCTGTATTCCTTAGTAATTAGTCAAACAGTGCAAATAAATAAAAAAGAAAGCTCAATTAGGTATGTGCATTGGTGCATTGATAAAGAGAAAAAAAAGACAGGTTTGGTTCCTGCAGGGATTTGAACCTATGACCCTTGTGCCTTTACATAAACAGACCTTTCGTTGACTACAGAGAGGAAAGGCCTGGAGATGTCATCCTGCTGGGTCACATGATATGCAATTCAAACAAATCACACACGCCTCCTTCTGAGCACACAGAGCTGAAGAGCTGGATACAGGAGGTATGAAATGAGATTGTGGCAAAACCCCTTTATGCACATCTTTCTGGTCCTTCTCTAGATTCACACCCCCCAAAAGAATGGCAGCGTTGTGATTAAAGGCCGTTTTATGATGGGGGTGACAGTTTCTCGTCTCAAGTATAACATTAAGTGTGACATCTCCCATTTGGGTTGCGCCTTTTTTTGGTGTATTTTGCGCCATAAAACTGATGCCCCTTCCTCTATATAAGTGAACTGTAGTACACCAAAACTAGGCGCATTATACCCCAGACACAACAAATTTAAATGCCCCTAAAGTAGTCACATCAAATATGCTATCAATGATACGCTATGCGCCTACATTATGCTATGAGCCTAGATTAGGTGCACCAATTATACTATGCAAGGTATGCCAGGTACCAGATTTTTGACAGGTTCATTCATTCATTCATTCATTCATTCATTTAGTAACCTGTACAGAAAATGAATGCACAATTTAACTGAAGTGCTGTGCAGTGTTGGACTGGGTGCTTAGGACCCCCAGGTGGAGTTGATTGTCAGGGCCCACCAGTTGAGCAGTTTCTGGGCCCATGTTTCTGTAACTACTGTAAATGACTGTACATGCCTCCTATATTCTGCCTCTTGCTTTTTGCATCTCTTTCTCTGCTTTTTTGTCTCTTCTGAGGATGTTTTAAGTTAAAAAGCAACTCCAGGTCTGCCAGGTTCAGGGGCCCACCGGGAGTTTACCCTATTCCTCTGTGGGCCAGTCCGAGCCTGGCGTTGTGGTTACATAGCACATAGTATATATTGTCATGTTGCTTGTTGTAACAACAGCAGCAACTATTTTTACATTATGGCATAATAAAGTGGTCCAGGAGTAGATGTGAGCGTTAAAATAGCTAGCTCTGACAACTGAACATATATAAATGCCATGTGCCTTATCACATTTCCATCTTTCCCATTCCATTAAAATGAACACTTTTCATGCTGTAAAGGAATGATAACACTGACACATGATGTTATTCTTTATATATGGATTTTTTTAGCGGTGTCTGAGTCATATATAACTAATATATAGTATTTATTGCGCTGCTAATTGAAAACATTATACACTATGATCAGCTTCATTAGTAGATGGCTTTTACCTTTTTTACACCTTATATGTACACTGTGGTTGTATACTTATTTTATACAATCAAGAAATTGAAACATTATAATTATGACATCTACAATGCTAATCATTAAAGGGACATAAACATCTGATAGATACAAGTTCCACCTGTGGGACCTGCGCCTAACTTGAGAATGGGTTCCCGAACTTCTCCGTGCAAAACAAAGAGGTGGCAGCTCATGCACGTCTCTCTCAGTTCAGTTTTCTGGGAGTTTCAACTACACAAAAATTTTGCAGTGACAATAAGGCTACACCAAAGCCCCAGATATCAATACAACTGTCTCAAAAGTCAAAAGTATTTCACTGGAAAAGACAGATATCATAAAACTTAGATTTTAATCAATCATCATAAGCAGACAAACCAAGAGAGTATACAAATACCAAATAAAAAATATCATAACCAATGGCAATTCATCCACTAATAACTGTGTACTACCAAAATGAGAGAACTGTGTTCTCAATAGCACTGACCATATATTTACTCTTAGATTCACAATACCAAATAGAGAAAAGGTTATACTGTTAATTACTTATAAAGTATAAAATGGGAGAAGCAACATCAACTTATTACATACCTAATTCCGGACCCTTCGTATCAAAAAGTGGGGATTGCCCCCATTAGGGCATCCCCACGCAGGAACCTAAGTTAAATGGTGCCTAATACACACTTCAAGCTCCCAATGCGTTTTCTTCCAAAATTATCTTGGAATTCATAAGGGAGTATAAAAAGGTAGAAGATACCTAGCCATGATCAAAAAAGGTATTTTGGGATTCCAGATACAAAAACAAATCAACTAGAGGCATTAAAAGGACATTCAGTGGCACAGTTCCATGTCTTTTGGTGGTTACAACTAGCGCTAGCATTAGTAATATCAGAGCCATATACAACTGAAGCATTTGGAACCCCCACCTCCTTTCTTGAACCAGATCAGTGGGCTTTTTTTTTATAAAATTTGATCAAGTCTCCTAACCAGAGTACTGCCATAATTCTCTAATAGCTCCACTGGTTACCACTGAAATGTATGTCCAGTTTGGCTCATTTTTCTGTGTATCTTTTGTTCCTTAGCAATCAAACTTAGTCTAAAGCATAGAGTCAACTAGAAAGCAACACAAAAGCAACTATGAATGTTGATAGCATGCCCTCAGATAGTGCTAGTCCTCAGATGGCCTTTAAATACTTTTAGTCCTCAGATAGTTCTAGCATCCCCTTAGATAGTTCTAGTCCTCAGATAGCTCTAGCATGCCCAAAGATAGTTGTAGTGTTCAAATGGCTCTAGCATGCCCCCAAATAGTTCTAGTATGCCCTAAGATAGTTGTAGTGTTCAAATAGCTCTAGCATGCCCCCAGATAGTTCTAGTATGCCCTAAGATAGTTGTGGTGTTCAAATAGCTCTAGCATGCCCTCAGATGGTTCTAGCATGCCCTCAGATAGTTGTAGTCTTCAAATAGCTCTAGCATGCCCTCAGACAGTTCCAGTATGCCCTAAGATAGTTGTAGTGTTCAAATGGCTCTAGCATGCCCCCAGATAGTTCTAGTATGCCCTAAGATAGTTGTAGTCTTCAAATAGCTCTAGCATGCCCTCAGATGGTTCTAGTCCTCAGATAGTTCTAGTATGCCCTCAGATAGTTGTAGTTTTCAAATAGCTCTAGCATGCCTTAAAGAAAGTTCTAGCATGCCCTCAGAAAATTCTAGTCTTCAAATAGTTCTAGCATGCCCTCAAATACTTTTAGCCCTCAGACTGTTCTAGTCCTCTAATAGTTCTGGCATGCCCTCAGACAGTGCTGATTGTCAGATAGTTTTAGGATGCGCTCAGATGTTCTCATCTCCAGATAGTTCTAGCATCCCCCTAGTCCTGAGATAGTTCTTGCATGCCCTCAGATAATTCTAGCATGCCCTCATAAAATTGTATTCCTCAGATCCTTCTAGCATGCCCTCAGATCCTTCTAACATGCTCTCAGACAGTTCTATTCTGGAGATGGTTCTAGTTTTCTAGTCCTCAGGGAGTTTTGACATCCCCTTCAGACGAAGGGCGTCACCAAGAGCGAGCACTATATGCGATAGCATGGATAAAAAGAATGATATAAAGAACATGATAACTCACTCAATTCCATACCTCGTATTTAATAATTCACATTTATGAAAGGTACAGATTGTACCTCTATAAGTGAGAAATGAAGACCATTGTCACCACACTGTGGGGCAGAAGAGAGGTGACATGCCTGACAAGGTGGAAGAGACATGCCAAGAGAACACAAATATGCAACAGTAAATGTAAAATATGTCA
Source organism: Phyllomedusa bahiana (assembly GCA_025379985.1). Lineage (NCBI taxonomy): Eukaryota > Metazoa > Chordata > Amphibia > Anura > Hylidae > Phyllomedusa > Phyllomedusa bahiana. Next base: position 130,974 of record JAODAL010004094.1, read on the forward strand.
GGAATGTCTTTGTCAGATTTTTTAAGTCTAGGTACTTAGCCTTTCAGACTAAAAACAAGACACAGGGGGTGGAAGGAGACAGGAATTCTGAATGAGTGCACGCTACTGGCGAATTAGGATGATTTATAAAAGAACATGAATTTAAATGCTATCCCTACTACATGTGGATTAACCAACTACAAATACAGTAAACTCTCCCACCTAATTGTAGCCTTGGAAATGGCATAAAAATCATAATGTATGTTTTCAACAGAATACATGTATTATATAATTGTCGTTTGGCCTGTTCCCAACATATAATTGTGATATGATAAAAGATGAACCTATACTTTAGGAACCAATATTAAACATTCTAAAACAAGCTTGTGTATAATATTTCAGTACATTTTTCTATTACCTTTAATCTACATAAAGTTTATGTTGTACAGACACAACCTAATAAAAGTGGTAAACTGTAGGTCAGGGCTATGCAACACCTACATATTTCACCTGCCTAACAGCTGAGTATAGCTTTCAATATCGTGTACTATATTCAGTTTGTTCAATAGAACTATATTATATTGATTCCACAAGGTAAAATAGTAGCAGATTAAGACATCATGCACATGACAATGCTATGTAAAAGAGCTATGTATTATAGTGAAGGAAGACTGCAGCTTTATACTGTACTGCCTGGTTGTACCTCAGTGCGGTGTCGTATTAGGAAGAACTTTACCCCTATCGGCAATGTCTGTGTAGGCAGAGTCGGACTGGGTTGCCTGATGCCCAACAGTAAATCTGATTCTTAGGGCCCATCTATGGAGTTAATTCTTGGGGCCCATCAAAGGAGTTAAAGGGGTTTTGCCATGATGTAATGTTGACGTGGGATCCTCCAAAATGGGTATTTAATCACTTTTCTAAATATATGTGATTACAAAAAGTGAAGCCTCTAAGAGCTACAGCATTGCTCAGTCCCCCTTAGTTTCCTGAAAGTTTACATTAGACACGACCAGGACACTGACAGGAGCTTGCGTGTTTGCACTTCTTATCTGATGACAGGGAACATGAAGGAGTTTGCAAGGGGCTGGGGAGAAAGTGCAGTGTATGAGGTTGTCTGCTGTATTGAGAATCCACTGGTTGTAATGTAATTATTTGAGAAAACATTGCAGACGCTCCCTTCTTCCTCGCTCTCTGCTCACCCTCCTCCCTCTCACCCCTGCAGGAGTTCATGACTCAGCATGCTTTGTTTATATTCTCTCCTGAGCAGATAAGAGGTAAGAAACTCACTTTGTGGCAAAACCCCTTTAATTCTTGGGGCCCATACTACAACTACTGTAAAAGACTTCATATACTGCACTTTGCCTCTTGCTTTCTGCCTTTCATCCTGTAAGGAGCCTAACATGCCCATGGGCCCACCAGGAGTTTTCCCTACTCCCCTGCAGGCCAGTCCAAGCCTGTGCCTAGAAGAATACTATTGTTACACAGAATCCATCTCTCTTCTTTAGAAAGAGCCTCTGTATGTTTCTTTATGAAATTAGAGTCTAATGAAGATACAGTAGGGTTCCATTGAAGCTTATGGGTATTTGTTTATGTTTTTGCACTATTTGGTGGTTGCTTATTAACAATCTAATTAACATAGATGAATCATATTTACTTTAAATTCTTTTACACAATCAACATTCTAAAACTAAACAAACATGAGTTGTTTTTATGAGAACTCAGTACTGTGTCAACTTTTATTCAATGTATTTATTAATGATGTAGGGGAGGGGTTAATAGCACTATTTCGATTTTTGCAGATGATACCAAGCTATGTAGTCCAGTGCAATCTATGGAAGATGCTCATAAATTGCAATCAGACCCGGACACACTGAGTGCTTGGTCATCCACTTGGCAAATGGGGTTCAATGTGGATAAATGTAAGGTTCTGCATCTGGGTAGAAATAATCTACAGGCATCATATGTCCTAGGCTGTAAAAACTGGGAGAATCGCTTGTTGAGAAGAATCTTGGGTTTTTTATTGTTCATAGACTACAGAACAGCATTCAGTGTCAATCAGCTGCCTCTAAGGCCATGTATTGGCATGTATTAAAAGAGTCATGGACTCGTGGGACAGGGATTTAATTTTACCGTTATATAAAGCATTGGTGCAGCCTCACTTGGAATATGCTGGTTAGTTCTGGGCTTCAGTTTATAGAACGGATGTACTGGAGTTAGAGAAAGACTAACAACCAAAGTAATAAGAGGAATAGAGCTTCTTACTTATGAGGAAAGGTTAAAATAATTAAACTTGAGATAAGACGAATATGAGGAGATATGATTAATGTATAAAAGTACATAAATGGCTCCTACAAAAAGCTATTTCATGTAAAATTCCCTCAAAAAAACAAGTGAACATTCCCTCCGTCTAGATAAAGAAAGATTTAATATACAGAGGAGAAAAGCCCTCTTTACCATGGGAACTGAAATGCTTTGGAATAGCCTACCTGAGTTGCTGGTCACAGCAGGAACAGGTGAGGGCTTTAAGAAAGGCTTAAAAAACTACTTCCTACTGAATAATATTAATACTTAGGCTATGTCCAGGCGACCAATATTTTATACTCAGTTTTCATTTTTTGCACCGGTTTTTGTCCTGTTTTTTTGTGGTAAATTTGAATTTTGGACATCTCACTTAAATGAACAGTACTATAATCTACCATTTTCGAATGACATATGGCAAATTGTAGTTCATTTTCTGAGTTTGTTGACCAGGTTTTCAGATTTCAAATCTGTCCTCAGAAAATCTGAGCTATGTAAACTATAGCTTATATTTTCTATTGAGGTCTATGTGGATGATTTATAGTCGGATGTTTGCGGATTCTAGATACCGAATCCGCTTAAAAATCCTAAAGTAAATCACTGTCGTGTAGACATAGCCTTATGTAGCTGTATAAAACATCTGGATCCAGTCTGATGGCAACTTTGGGGTCTGTAATGAAATATTCCTTTAGGGTAGATTGCTTCTTGCCTTATGGAGTTCATCAGTAGGTGAAACAAAGCTTAAAAAATCCCTATTCCCCTTCCTTCAGCCACGTCTTTCCCCACCCTTGGTTGAATTTCATGGACTCGTCTTTTTCAACTGTACTAAAAATGTACTGTAACTATGTAAATCAAAAATCATCTTTACAATTCAATTGTAAGGCTGCGTAGATATCAGGAGTACCTGACACAGGCTTTTTCAACCATTGACTTTAAAGAGGGCCTGTGACATCTTCTGATATGTCTATGGTAATAACAATTCTGGAGCCTCTTCTCTTATAACTCTGGGTTGTGCTGTTCTTCTGTTATTCCTTCTAGAAATGTATTACCGAATCAATCAGTTCTGTGTTGCCATTTCTGTTTTCAAATGGGTGTTTTCAAATGGGTGTGTCCCTGCACACACTGGCTCTGTCAGCACTGATTGGACAATGCCTGACTGTGCAGGGCCACACCCTTAATTGGTAACACCCAGGTGACAGATTGGTAATGAATTTCTAAGGAATTAAAAGAGGAATTACACAAGATAGTGATTTAAGAAAAGATGTTCAATGATTGATATTTCCTGGGGAACATTAATAGTTACTAAAATAGAGATAGCATACAGTGTTATGGGATCTCTTTAATAGGTGTTGTATAATTGTGCATATGCCAGCAACCAGATCCCCTGGTTATCAATTTACAATTGTGGCAGTTGCCAAAGTTACATAAGACCTTTAAACAAGATGACATAACTACTGAATGATTTAGTAAAAATTACTTGTTCAAATTCTCATAAGTGATAATTAGTAATTACTAGATTTGGAATTTTGTGAAAAGGAATCTCATATTTTTGAGCTAAAAAATGCAGGGCTAAAACAGGTATAACTAGTAACAAAGGGATTATGTATTTTGGGTGGAGTTATTTTTTGTAGCTACTAATATCTGGACTATCCTTCACTACTAACACATGATCGCACGTGCAATAATAGATGCTATCAGTATGTGGGAGTAGAGTCAGGTTTATTCTAATGCACATGATAATTACATATGGGATGATGTCTTAACATGATGCTGTACTAGGAGACCGAGTTAAAAAATGCCACACCTTGTAGACAGGTAGAGCTGTTATTGTGCTTCTGCAATTCAACAGTAAAATGCTTTAACTCTTTCAAAGTGCATAGTTTAGAGCACGTCTCAGTCTCAAAGCCCGTCATTTTATGCGGCTGGTGCCACAGAGAGGAAGGATGGACAAGGTCTGGATATAGAAGAAGCGGCTCTCACTTTCACTAGAGTATGATGCTAAAACTTGGCAGTGGTGTCAGCACCAGCACAGGAAGCGGCCACCATCTTGGCGCACACCTCCATACTGCTCTGTTCAGCAACTCACAACTCTACTCAGGTACCCTAGCCACCCTCAAAGCCCTCCAACGACCCTTTGAGGGCAACCGGAATGCCGATGTGACCCTTGGTAAAAATAGGTTTTTAAATCCCTGGCTTAGAAGGAAGAATGCAGGATAGTATAGACAGATTCAAAATAAATGATCCCTTCCTATAAAAGCGAATAGCAGACACTTTTCCAAATTTTCTTTTTATTTCTATTTAATGCATTTTATTATAACCGCTAGCTAACTACCAAAGGTATATTTGTAAATGTTGTATGAATGATATAAATTCCTCCATAAAATACATAAGAGCATATGGCACACTCATACACTAAAGGTTAAGATCCTGTTACTTTTCTTTAGTTTAATTATGCAGAACTGTGTCTTACCTTGTGTACATTAGGCTTAATGCAACGCACAAAGAAAGGATTAGATGTACTCAGTGTTGCCATCAAGGAATGCAGAGAATCCTAAAATAAAGAATAGCCTTATAATTAGTCTCATACTAAACATAACTCATTTGCCACATGGGGTCTTTCCATCTGGCTACTGTATACAAATGTATACAGGTTTTAGACTTCCTGATGGTGCCCTCTGGTGGTAGAATGAGGGTCGCTATAATAGCAAGCTCTGCTTTTATACAGACCTTAAACTGCAGACTGACAGTCGGTTTCCGATGCTTACTTCCAGGCTTCAGAGTATCCTGGTTATTTCGGCTTGAAACATGTTCAAACAGGTCATATATAAAATCAAGTCTAGAAAAAAGCCAAATGCATGAATTACAATTATTTCTTAAAGCAGAGGAATAACAAGTGCCGTACACAAATGAAAAGACTGCACCAGAACAGTTTTTAGGCATTTCTTCATAATGCAAGAGGTTTTACAGATTAATATAGCTGAAATAGCACCCTCAAACAATAAGGGCAACATGTATGTACAGGGCTGCGACAGTTATCTGGTGTCTCTTCAGCCCAAAAAAATGCTTCAGCCCTGTGCGCTCGATGTATGAGCAGACGCACTCCATAATTAGGTGCATTATAAAGCGCCCGCGGCACTTTGTAATGCGCCCGAGATCGGGGGCGTGCTGGAGGCGTGTTGCACTACAACCATCCGAAGCTACACATGTATGACTTTTTATCGGAAAAACCAGGCACATTACTGCTGGAACAGTAGACCACTTTAAACGTGGTTTACCTGAGCCGGAATTGTCGCTTTGTAGCTAGAAAGAGCTAAATCTGTGACCCGCAGTAGAACAGGTTCATAGATACAGGCACATCCTACACTACAAATTCACGCCAAAAAACGGCGCCAGAATACATACATGTCACCCTAAAAATCTATTAGTATGACATCTTATTATCGGGAAATAATGATAAAGACTTGCCCCGTGCTTGATAAATACCCCTTTGAGGGTCAAAATGTTGCATTTATGGAGAAACGTTTTAATATTTTTTCACTGCCCATTGAATACAGTTTTCCCTTCTTTTATATCTTGGATGAACTGTTTGGTTCTTGGGTTTAGGAGCCTGGAAACATTGGGGCATATTTATTAAGTCAGCTGCGCCAGAATTTTGGTCGAATTTGTGTCAAAAATAACGTCGTACATGCTTTACACCACAAATATTATGTGTTTTAGACAGTTTCTAGACGCCTCTGCACCTTGTGGCCTCGGTAGAAGGTTTATGGCTTAGCATGCGACTTCATGCTGTAAAGAATGCGGCAACATTTTTATATAGTTAGTGGCATAAAGTAAGCCAACTTAAAAATGGTATCAACTTAGACTGGAAAGTTCTAGCAGATATATCAACACTGTGACAAATGTCGCGCATTCTAAGGCTGTCTAGTCTAACTTTACACTGTCTAAGAGTTAGATAGCATTGATAAATCTGGCCTATTGTGTAATTATTTTAGTAAGTGCTGCTAGGATTTTTTTTTGTATAAGCTCCTGGCTAGTCACCGTCCTGCTTGTGGGACTCTTCATTCATTTCTATGAAAGTTCCTAATACAGCTCAGCACACTCACTCATCTGATTCAGAGCTCGCAAAGAAGAGAATGGAGAGAGTCATGCAAATGTAGCTACCCCGCCAATCATTGTCAGGAGGTTACGTAATGGGAATATCTCCGAAGGGCTCTCAACTAAGAATGTGCCTGAATTCAAATGTGCTAATCATAGTATTCTTATCACTTAAACAGGAAGAAATGTTGGTTATTTTTTTTTTAAATTTTCCATATCACTTTCAATATTTTTTTTTCAAAATCCTTAAGTCCTGCACTATTCATTTTGGCCACTAGGCCTAATAATAGTCTGACACTCCCTGTTCTGTAGAGAAAGATTTTCAGTAGTCTGCTAAATATCAGTAAAAGCAACATTACACTTAAAGGTGACACCAATGTGTCTCCTCCTCCCTGCATACTGACTTCTTCTCAGGTCACAGAACATGCCTAGAAAACTCTCCTACAGAAGTCAATGAGTCTGAGTCAGTCTTAAGGCTCCTATGTGCCTGAAGCTGCTGTAAAGCATCTTTCTAAATGCTGTTAAAAGCAGTGCAGGCAAGAACGCTGTCCCCACAATCATATACAGACAATTGAATTGAGAAATCTACAATCAGAAAATAAAAAGAAGAAAAGAATAGGTATCAGTGTCTTGTTTTAATAAGTAAAAATAAAAACATTGGTGACTTATTCTCTTTAAACAGAAGAGTCAGCCCTTTATGATTAGATAATATCTAACTACTTATGTTATTTCCATAGATAGGTACCCACAAATTACAAAGGCATTGATATACATTGACCTTGTCCAATGAACCTTAATTTAGCCAACAAAGAGACTATGGATACCATCTTTGCCTGTACACTGATGCCATTTATTTCTAATATTTGTCTGGCAATGAGTCATTCTAATAATATTTGCACAGTTCTTGTAGGAGAAGCCGTGCACCTTACCTGCTTTCACGTAAAAGGTTGAGAAGGTCATCTCTGAAAGTGTCTCGGTTCTTTTCCAAAGTGCCTCTTACGTCATACAAGACCTTTTAATTGAAACAGAGGACATAATTGCACTAGTAGATAACCTTTCTAAAAATGTCAGATGAAAAATACCGGTAAAATATGATTCTGATGGCAAATTATACATGTATATATACATATGTATGTGTACACATATCTATCTATCTATATATATATGCACATAAACATATGTATATATACATGTATATATATGCCTTGTCCTCTATCATTAAAGCGACTTGTTGAGTTTACACAATTGATATTTTGAAAGGTTACCTCTCCGGCATAGTGCTTTACACCAAAATTGTGAACAGCAACTCTTGGCTTCACATAAAAGGAGTTATTCTATAGAAAATAAAGATACACAAATTAATACTAACATATGTAAAACAAGTTTAAGGGTATGTTCACACAGCATTTTTTAGATGCGGTTTCGGACCCAAAACAGACCCAAACACACATCTTACAATGGGCAGTGTGATTTACATTGCTTACAATGTAAAACACACATCGGCTTTTAGACGATTGTCAATGCATGCTTTACATGTGTCTTTGTGATGCGTCTTTCTCATCCGTTCAAAGAATTGATATGTCAATTCTTGATCCATTTTACGCAGCAGACACCCTATTTAAAACTATAGGCTGCATTTTTGCTGCACAGAAAACGCATCCAAAAACGCAGCACACTTTGGGTGCGTGTTGGATGCGTTTTATACAGTGCTTTTGAATAAGTTTTTTTGATCGAAAATGTATTAAAAAAACGGTTTGTGAACATCCCCTAAAAGATCAATATAACAAATTCATAGTAAAAATAATGAGAAAAATAACAATCAGACTAACTGTGAAGTATCAGAAAATAAATGTATGTATTAATAGATAACTTAACTTTTTTATGGCATAGAAAGTGCTGAAAATTTACACTGTGTTTGTTGGTATACAGAATACAGTTGTTCTATCATGTTCTACATGTTGGAATAAATATGGTGGCATTAATGAAGCCCATGTCTATAGTTCTCCTCACCCACAACCAACTGATTCTTTTCCTCCACAGGTCAGGGCAGCCATCAGAAAAGTGCAAAAGGTAGTGGTATTTAGGGCCACATGTATGAACCTGTTTAGGTCTAAAACTCACTAGTAACCTAAGTAACCTAAGTGTCCAAACCATAATATCTTAGTGTTCTCCTAATCAAATCCTATGAGGGCTTAAACAATGATTGGTTCTGTGACTGGTCCTAATATTATCTATCACAGAAAACAAATGTAGTAACTTCTCAATGAACTAACACAAGATGGTAAAAGTGCAACATACCGCATGCTGGTTATGTAACTTCTCCAGTAAGGTGCTATCGGTGGCTTTAGGAAAGTAGCTTTCTTCATTGATTAATGCCAGTAGACCAAGTTTCTGGTAAAGCAAAGAAGATACAAACAAGTCATTAACGTCAGCCATGTTACTTCTACTGGCATACAATAAGTACCGACTGTCTACCTCTAAGAGCTGTCTTCAGGGTTTTCCTTACCAGTAACATCCTATTTACAACTCTTTATATACTGTCTCATCCCATTCAGTTTCCATACACACATTTGTATATTTGTACACACCTAAACACAGATCCACACATGTTCCACATTCCAGCAGTAGATTCACATTCAGTGGAAGGAATCTGTGTTAGTTACACAGAAAAAAGAAATCTTCCGGCCACAACTGAGGGAATTCTCAGACAACAACTAAACATTCAGTTTTGTTCTAAAAGGAGCTGAAGAATCAATGCTCAAAATATTGTTCATCTAATGTCATGCAATGCTTAGATCTTCCTAACTGAGCTAGGTGATTCATGGCATCATTAGTAAAGGAGTGAAGTCATGAACTGATCAGTCATCTAAATTAAGAAATGCTCCATCTGCTGGTCATACCTAGAACAAAAACTATTTCTAGCATTTGCCTTTTCATGTATTTCCCATAAACTGTTTCTGCCAGTTATGGATACAATGCATTTGTAAATTCTTCAGACCTTTTCACTTCTTTTACATTTTGTGATGTTGACACTTTAGTTAGTGTAGAATTAGTAGCATAGAATGTGCCTGAATCTATTAACCTGTTCTACTGTGGGTCATAGATTTAGCACTTTCTAGCTGCAAAGCGACAATTAAGGCTCAGGTAAACCACTTTTAAGTTGGTCTACCTGTTCCAGCAGTAATGTGGCTTGATTTGCCGTACTAAAGGCATAAATGTGAAGAACTCTATGGTTGTAGCGCGACACACCCACAAAACGCCCCCGTATCATAGACGCATTAGAAAGTGCTGCCGATAAAATGGCATACATGTGTAGTATCGTATGGTTGTGGTGCGACACATCTCCAGCACGCCCCAATCTCAGGTGCATTACAAAGTGCCAAAGGTGCTTTATAATGCACCTAGTTATGAAGTGCACCTGCTCATACAATTATTACACAGGACTGCACCAGTTTTAGGGCTGAAAAGACACCAGAATACTGGCACAGCGCCGTACATACATGTCGCCCTTTGTGTTAAATTAAACAAAATCCTTGTCATTCTGCTCTCAAATGCCCTATAAAGACAACATGAAAGCAGAGTTTTGTAAACTTTTGGTAATTTATTAAAAAGGACAAACTAAAATATTACATTAACATAAGTAGTCAGACCCTTTTCTCACTATTTAGTACCTTTGGCAGTAATAACAGCCTCCAGTCTTCTTGGGTATAGTTAAATAGTTGGTGCAGTTGAAAAAAAAGACACATATCCATCAAGTTCAACCAAGGGTGGGGAAAGATGTGGATGAAGGAAGGGTAATAGGGACGTTTTAAGCTTTGCTTCTCCTACTGATGAAGACGTGGATCCCATAAGGCAAGAACCAATATGCCATAAGGAAAATTTCATTCCTGATCCCAAAGTTGCTATCAGACTGGATTCAGAATTTTATACAGCACATAAGTATGAATATTTTGTAGTAGCAAGTGGTAATCTAAGCCTTACTTGAAACCCTCAACTGTTTCTGCTGTGACCAGTTTCTCAGACAGGCTAATGCCCATGATGAAGAAGGCTTTTGTCTTCAGGAGACTGAATCCTTTTTTTCCAGATGAAGGGAATGTCCCCTTGTCTTTTGGGGGGGTTTTACATGAAATCATTTTTCTGAATACTTTTTGTAGGGACCATCTATATACTTATATAAATTAACCATGTCTCCCCGGAGTCATCTTTTCTCAAGACTACATACGTTCAATACTTCTAACCTCTCCTCATAACTGAGATGTTCCATTCCCCTTATTAGTTTGGTTGCTCATCTTTGTACTTTCTCTAACTACATTACATCCTTTCTACAAACTGGAGCCCAGTAGTGAACAGCATATTCCAAGTGAGGACACCCCAATGCTTTATACAGCGGTAATATTACATCCATGTCCCCCAAGTCCATGCCTCTTAATACACGACAATATCCTTAAAGGCAGCTGAATGACATTGCAGGCTGTTCTATAATCTATAATCAACCACGTTTGCACACAGAAATGTGGGGGTTTTCAACCATTCTTCCATGTAGTCAGTGCACAGCCATTTTCAGGTCTCTCTAGAAATGTCCTACTTGGGTCAAGTCAGGGCTTTGGGCCACTCAAGGACATTCATAGAGATGTTTCTAAGCCACTCCTTTTTGCCTTAGTTGTGTGCTTAGGGTTGTAGTCTTGAGGCCAAAAAGTTCAACCTGTTTCATCAGGTCACAGAATCTTGTTTCTTACAGACTAAAAGTCCTTTAGGTGCTTCTTTGAAACCTCCAGACATGTTTTCATGTGTCTTTTACTGTGGAGAGGTTAGTTTATGGTCACATAAAGGCCAGACTGGTCTTGAGCTGTAGTAATGGTTGACCTTCTCCAATCAGCACATAGGGCCACATGTATGAAAATTGTTTAGGTCTACAACTCACTTTTTTGCCCACAGTAAACAATGGGCAAAAAAGTGAGTTTTAGACCCAAACAGTTTTCATACATGTGGCCCATAGAATCTTTGGAATTCAGCTAGAGTGACCACTGAATTCTTGGTCAACTATCCTACTGAGGTCTTTCTTCTTGTTTACTTAGTTTGGTGGGTGATAAGTTCTAGGAGGAGTCCTGGTTGTTCAAAACTTCTTTAATTAAGAATTATGGAGGCCATTGTGCTCTTTGGAACTTCAGTGCAGGTGAATTTTTTTCTGTGCCTCCACAAAAGATGTGCCTGAGCCCTACAGGCAGTGTTTTCTTCCTCATGGCTTGGTTTTTGCGATGATATGTATTATCTGCTGTGAGAACTTATATAGACAGAAGTGTTTCCAAATCATGTTTAATCAAATTAATTTACCACAAATGCACTCCTATCAAGGTGCAGAAACATTTTAAAGATGATCTAAAAAATTGGAGGCCCCCAGTGCTAAATTTTGAGCATAAAAAGTGAAGGGTCTGAACACTTAAAGAGGTGTTGCCATTTCATTGATTGGCTTTAAACATGTAGGCAAAAGTAAATAAAGACTATTACCAAATACACTGCTGTTCTAATTTTGCTTCTCTTCAGAGTTAGGAGCAGATCTTATCTTCTGCTTTTGTACACAATCTTCCCTAGTTGCTAGCTACTTCCTGTCATTCTTCTTATCTTGAAGATGTGAGCTTGTATAAATTACTTAGTGACAAGCTTTAACCCTTTAGAGCTCTGTAGTCTTGTTTACTTTTGTTTAGAATCCTCTAGAACTAATGTCCCTCTTCCAGGATCAGCTAGGAACAGCAGAGCTGATATGCCTATCGCTGCTGTAGAACCACATACAGCCTGACTATGAAGTGTGAGTCTAAAGCTGGTTGCGGCTTTGTAAAACAGCATGGTGACACAATCCCTTTAAGTCAATGTTAAATTTTAGTTTTCAATTCTTAATAAATTAGCAAAAATTTTGAAAATTCACTGTTTTCACTGTCATTATGGGTATTAAGCATAGAATGTTAGGGAAAATGTTAATGATTTATATTTTAGCACAAGGCTTTAACACAACAAAATGTGAAAAAGTGAAAGGGTCTGAAGAGTTCCGCATGCACAGTCTAAAGCAAACCCTTCGTCTGGTCATGTAGTATTATAAAACCTTACCTTTTCTATTAGGTCCAAGCATTCGCCATTATCTGTCCAGTTGATGTCCTCCCACACAAGCCCTTCTCTAAAGTAAAAATAAAGTGTTATATCCAGGGACTGGAAACTACTGTATGTGTGTACAGGGTCTATATTCTCATTGCGTTTTTGTTTTCTTCAAAGCACTGTATTTTACCTGTTATATTCCAGCTGTTCCAGGGAAAATATGTGTTTGTTGAAATATTCCTGCAGCTTTTCATTTGCATAGTTTATACTGAACTGTTCAAAGCGATTCACCTGAAACAAGAATAGAAAATGTGCAGATAAAATAAACACGTCATATAGAAATCTTTTATTCTTTTATCTCTTATGCTTATAATCTGATGAAGGAGCAGTGGAAGATAAGTAAGGCAATGCACTTATAAAGTTATTCAACTTTTTTCTAAAACTTATATTCAGATATAAACATTAAAATGTTGTCAATGAGCGAATATTTTTAACCCTTTAAGTGCATAAAAGGACATAGCTGAGTTAGAGTAGAAAAAGAAGAGGGCGACAAAGTTGGTTTGGGGAATTGATCGATTCTAGTACCAAGACAGTTTATCTTAGTTGAGGCTATTTAGCTTGGTAAAAAAACGAATTGGGGGTGATTTTACCATGTAAAAATACATGAATGGACAGAGCAGAGATCTCTTGTGTGATACTTTTACAAGTAGGCCTGGAACCATCACAAGAGGGCATATTCTACGCCCAGAGGAAAGAAGGCTTCACCATCATTATGGATGAGGATTCTTTACTGTAAGGGGCCGTTCACACGGCACAGTGCAAATACCGGTCGGGATTTCCGACTGGTATTTGCACTGTTTTGGGGCCGTGCACACGAGTGCCGGGGGACAGCTTTTCTCCGCGGTTTGCGGAGAAAAAAACCCCTCCCGCTTCGTATAGACATGTTCATATTCCGCCCGAAAACCCGGCGGAAGAATGAACATGCTCAATGTTTTTCGGACCGCTGGTGGTCTAAAAAACCGCCCAGCGGAAAACCCGTGCAGTAGGGACCACTGCGCTGGTTTTCCATAGAGGTCTATAATAAAAATTGTCACCCGGTTTGCAGACGGTTTTCAAAACGGAAAACCGTCTGAAAAACTGGGCGGAAACCCGTGCCGTGGGGACAAGCCCTAAGAATGGTGAGACTATGGAACCCGCTCCCACAAGATATTGTGATGGTGGATTCATTGACCAAGTTCAAGAAGACCTTAGATGCCGTTCTAGAAAAATACAATACAACAAGTTATGGCTACTCAGTTCCGGAAACGAGGTGTTGATCCAGGGATTTATTTTGATTGGTATTATTTTCTCTTGAAGACTGCTTCTTAAAAGTTTTGTCTTCCTCTGTATCAACACAGTAGGGTTATAGGTTGGACTTAGTCTAAGTTTACACCTTGCAGAGTGCTGCTGAGATGTTGTTGTGACACAACAAGATACCTGGAAAAAGCTGAATACAAATGGATAACAACCAATGACAGAATAAAGGGGTTATATCAATATAGATATACCATACCTCAAAATTTTCAAATCCAAAGATGTCCAGAATGCCAATTGACTTAAAATCGTCTTTTCCTCTAATTCGACTGTTGATCTTCTTGATTACCCAAGTAAAGCATTGTGAGTAGAGAGCCATGGCCACTGAATCCCTGCTATCTATGGCCTGTAGTCCACATGAAACAAAATAGGTTAGCACAAGGTATACATGATAATAACCACTGTATATTAAATGAAAACTTATATAATATGAAAAGTAGGTGTATGTACATAAAGTCCGTTTTCAGATCAGTTATTAAGCTAGAAGCCCAAGAAAAAGCTGTGAGGGGCAAAACCCTGGGTCGGATTGTATCTCATGGCGTATTCCCATTGGAGATGGTTTCCATATGTGCTTTAACCACTGTATTTTAGTGAGTATAATAAAAAGAATGTTGTTTAAAAGAATCTGGAAGTCCTGCACTATTTCTTACTTAATTAATAGACACACAATAAGTATAAAAAGGTAAAGAAGCTTGCAGCGAATGTTTTCCAGGAAATGTTGAGACAGTGCTTACTCGCTTAACAGCTGATCTGAGATCAGACTTGGTGTTAGGTGTTGCAGCCAGGAAAATAGACTTTATTAACAAACTATTGAAAGAATAGTACATTTCTTGTGATAGATACCGTGGTCACCACCTCTTCTACTGTGCACCTTATATGTACAGGAAGCACTGACATAGACCTATTTTGACTAGTACAAGTTTATGGGAAACATTTTTCATGAGAAACATGAACTATGTCTAATGAGTTAAATTGTAACAAACACTGTGTCCTTAATGTTTCTCTTTGAACATCCCCATGTCTGGATGGTAGTTTTCCAGTGGATAGCCTTTTGACCGTGTAATCAACATAACAAAATCTGCTTTTACTGTATTGCTTTATACAGCAGATTATTTCTTGACAATTAGGTGTTTTTAACTCAGCAGACTCAAAAATGTGCACTTTTCCCAACCTATTCTTTAAAACAACTTGATATTAGGAACCATGTAACTCCAGGTCATATGTTGTCATCCGTAAAAGTCCAGGAGCTGAAACCTCATGGATATTCATGTTTAGCTTAAAGGGGTTGCCTCACTACATTGATTTGCCCTGTTTTCTTGGTTTCATTTTGAATTCAGGGGCGTGCTTACTGGCTTCTACTAGGCTGCAGTAGAAGTCAGGTCTGTATCTATAGCAACCAGTGCTGGCAGCCTATCAGGAGAGATCAAACAGGTCTGTAGCTATAGCGACCTGAGGAGCTGATGCAGCCCATACAGAGAGGGATATCTCAGAATAGGTAGGACACTGTTAATGGACATACTGTATATTGCAAAGTGACTTGTTTTTGCAAGATCTTTGACATAAAAAGCAATCCTTGTAATGAGACAACCCCTTTAAAGATCTCCAAATTAAGGCTTGTAAAATTGTGTTTACATATTTTTTGCATTTTGGAGAGATTTTCAATATGTTACCAAGGAATATAAATTTTATGTTTTCATACTGATAGTTTGTAAACTCACTTGTTGTATGCTGAGTGGCGTAGAAATCTCCTCTCCCCTGAGGATCATAGATCTCTGTGTCAGTGCTTCTGTTAGTTGCTCAGAGTCCAGCCCCAGCAAATCTGCAGTTCGCCCTAGTGCTGATAAGAATAGATCTCTATAAATTACATGTTAAAAGAAATGTAGCTTCAAAATACTGCATGGAGTATTTGACTATGTAGGACATTGCATGTCTTGACGGTAATGTAATTATATCAGTTTTAACTAAACATTAAGGGCGACATGTATAAACACAGGCGCGTCAAAGTGAATAGTCGAGTCTCATTTTCAGTGTATAATGTGCCTGATGTATGAAAGTGGCTTTTGTGCGTTCATAAATGGTTTGTAAAGTTCGACCCGCCTCACCTATGTGTTAGGCGCATTACAGAAATTAGGTGCATTACATGTATTAAGGTTATAGACAGGCTGGGAATAAGAGAAAAAGCATTAGAATAGCATGTCAGTGAATAGAAACTATGGTACTGATCCTGCTTGGAGGACCACAGGTCCCAGCAAGACCTGTGGTGTGCTGGCTCTTGCTGTATGTAGAATGAAGGGTGAGAGCAGCAAAAATAAATTTCAAATTTAAAATATAAAAATCTGCGCAACATCATCATTGGGTTATTTAATGTAAAATTAGTTTAAGATTCTATGAATTCTAAATACACTTGATAGGAGATATTTCAATATTTTAGTGATATTATATATTTCTATTCATTTTATATGATCACATTTTTCATTAAATGTAAATAATTACATTTTATACAGTTTGATAATTATAATAAATTACTTTTTATTATTGTAGTGGTGTAAGTTGAGAAATATTGGACATTTTTGCCCCTTACAGCAAATCTAGGTTCACTTCGACTGCTCAGGCTCAGGCAGACCACATTCACATAGGTCTGCCTGTCCAAGCAGAAATGCGCCTAGTTTTGCCGAACCACATTCATATATGTGTCTAATCTTATGAATGTGGTGTGACCCACCTCCATAGCGTTCCCATAACGCCCCCAGAACACCCGTTCATGTTAGGCGCATTTGAAAGTATCAAGTCTTATGAACAATGCACCTAACACATTAATTATGAGCATTAGACATCAAAGCCGGCTCAGTTAGGTGCATTGTACGCCAGAAAAAGGGTGAAAAAGCCGATCATACATGTCGCCCTAAATGTAATTCACATAACCTCTGATAAAAAATGTAAAATGTACTAATTATTCTGACACATTACCATCAACACGTCTGTAGTACTATGAATACTACATGAACAGTTTTTACCTGTTTTTGTAGAGATCTGTGCCCCACCAGCAGTTACAAAGTCTATGTTTCCGAGGTGCAAAATTCCAGCGAGCAACCTAAATACTTCACGGACATCTTCAGAAGAAAACTTCATGATCTCCATAGCAGTCTGAAAAACATGGCAATAGTACAGGATCGTAAAGGGTACAAATGAAAATCAAACTAAAGCAAAATAAATTGGTCAAGATCAGATTCTATTTCTTATCATTTCTGTCATTTCATCGAGGCACTACCAAGCATGATTATTTGTTAGGAGTAAAGAAGATCCATGCTATCAGAGGATTAGGACAGATACCACAATACTTACATCATAATGAAATGTCTAAGCTAGTACTAGAGTTAAGGTGGTCCAGCCAACTGTATTTGTTAGTAATTTTAAAAAATGAAGAAATCCTGTATCTTTACTTGCAGATTTTGCAATTTATGACAAAATGACTAAGAATTTGAGAGCTGTATCACACCATGTACAGAACGTAGCTAGATAAAAATGACATACACATTTTATCATCTGGTGACCACATCAGACACAAGGGGCAAGAGCTTTCTCCTAATTTCTAGTTTTATACCCCATATGCACTGTTGCCAGATTCTCAGGAGTCTCAAATATTTTCCATTCTACTGCAATAACTTAGACATGTACAGAACACATTGTACACATTATCCTGGTAAACACATTTGGCAATACCATTGGGAAATAGCGTAAACACAATTTAAACATTATTGATAAATGCAAATTAATGTTTGGAGATCAAGGGACATATTTAAGGGAAGTTAACTTAGAATAATGGGCAGCAATGTAACATTCCTTCACGAAACATTAAGAACTGTTAAGTAAAGCCATCTTTTCTCAGAACTATTTCAGACTGTTACGAGATATTCTGTACTAGAGGATATGCAACATAAACAACATTATAAGATGGCATTCGCACAATGTCCACTATTTAATACAGTAAGAGGGAGCTAAAAGATGAGAACACTGGCCCTGAATAAATTACCAGAGCGAAAGTGAAAAGGGAATCCGGTGTAATGATACCGTCTATTTTATGAGGGCTAGGAATGAATAACACATACTAATCTAAAACAGAGTATACAATAATAAATACAACTAGTAGGTAAGATATTTACCCTATAAGGATTCACAATTAGTACAGTACTCGCCGCAATAAGCTGGG
Source organism: Phyllomedusa bahiana (assembly GCA_025379985.1). Taxonomy (NCBI): domain Eukaryota; kingdom Metazoa; phylum Chordata; class Amphibia; order Anura; family Hylidae; genus Phyllomedusa; species Phyllomedusa bahiana. The sequence goes on from JAODAL010004094.1 coordinate 148,990, forward strand.
TGTTTTGGGAGTCGCGCTGATCCCAAAGCACGTGTCCCCAAAGCACGGTGCGGGCCGGAGGGCTGACCTGCATTACTCGTGGCGCTTATTCACCATAAATAATTGACATGTCACTTATCTTCCTGTGCGTACAATACAATCATATTGCACGCGCACGAGGGGAGGGGGGGGGGAGCGAGGCGTAATCCATAGTTCTCTATGAGAGCTATGGATTACTGTAATTGCGATGTGCATCTGGCCGCGTATTAAGCGCAATACGTGGCAAAATGTGCGCCCAAATAAGCTGAATGAACATACCCTTAGGGCTTGTTCACATGGAGTTTCACTCCGTGTTACAAGCGCTTTTTAGATCCGTCTTGGTGACCAACAGGACGGACCCGGAGATGGATCTAAACAATTAGCAGCGGCGTTCACATGAGAGATCGTCGCTGCGTGTTCCCCTCCTGCCTGTCAACTCCATCTTTGAAAGAATTGACCTGCAATTCTTTCAAAGACAGACCCGAGCTGCGCTACGGAAACACGCAGCGACGATCTCTCATGTGAACGCCGCTGCGTCTTCCTCATAGCCCGCAGTGATAATCTCACTGCTAATTGTTTAGAGCCATCTCCGGGTCCGTCCTGTTGGTCCACGAGACGGATCTAAAAAGCGCTTGTAACACGGAGTGAAAACTCCGAGTGAACAAGCCCTTAGGCACAGCATTGCAGCCTCCGGACGTCACGCAACTCTCTCTTACTCCTAGCTCTTAGCAGCTCATATCCTGGCTTCCCCAGCGTGCCATCGGAGCCTGTGACATTTTCCCCCTTCTCCTCCCTTTCTTTGGGTATATGCCTATACCTATTCCACATCCATATATACCATGTTCCCCCCATCCACATAGTGGATGTCTCTTGATAAAGGCTTATGCCGAAACGTCGTCCATTATAAGACATCCACAATCATTGTACAACACTGGGTTGATTATGTCTTTTTGAACTTTGTGCATCTCCTTTCCCTACTCTTTAATATGCTGTGCCTTTATATATGTAAATAAAATCCCTCTCTTTTTGCATGACAATTACTTGTCTGGTGTGCAGTGGATCTACATATCTAAATTACCGTTCAATTTTTTCCACATTGCACCCTATTACCCACCTACCACTTGGTGTGCGTGACCCTCTTGTGTTCTTAGGCTATGTTCACACGGCTGATTTTGGGACGGATTTCAATCCGTACTGTGCGCCGTACTGCACTCAAATACGGCTGAAATCCGTCCCTGTCATTACGGTAATCCACAGTTCTCATAGAGAACTGTGGATTACCGTCTCCTCTCCCCGCAAAATACGGCGAGCGGGGAGAGAAGTGACATGCACATTATCGTGACAGAATACGCGCCGTGGATAATGAAAGTCTATAGGGCCGGCAAGCTGCCGACCCCTCCACCCCCGCCCCCGTACACAAGCCGTAATTGCGGGTGAAATCCGTCCCGCAATTACGGTGTGAATAAGCTGTGTGAACATAGCCTTAGGCTAGCTTCACACGGCTTAATTGCGGGACGGAATTACGCCCCACAATTACACCGTTTGGAGAGGGGCGGGGCGGGAGCGGGGGAGGGAGCGGGGGGTCGGCACTTCGCCGGCCCATTGACTTGCATTACCAGCGGCACGTATACGCTGCTGGTAATTCACATGTCACTTATCTCCCCGCCCGGTTGATTCGCCGAGCAGGGAGAGGAGACGTAATCCATAGTTCTCTATGAGAACTGTGGATTACCGTAATGACTGGGACGTTTTCAGCCCGTAATTTGCGCACTCCGGCGCGTAATTACGGGCCGAAATACGGCCCATTTTAAGCCGTGTGAACATGGCCTTATTGTGATTGTTTGCTAAATATTACTTTTGTACTGCTTTTGTATACATAAAAACATGTAAATACAAACAATTAGTGAGACTTTGGTATGCATTATATGTCTTTCACTATGCTGTGAACTTTCCTGAGTCCCCTGTTGCTCTTCAGGGGCCATTCACATTTTATTTATGAGTGTTTATGATATTTGCTGGGCTATCATGAAAATTGGTACCCCAAAGTATACCGCGATGAAGCCATAGATAACAATACAGCAATCAAAGTCTTATTTTAACTATGTTTGCTCTGTTTGCTGAATGTTTATGCTTTTGTGTCCAGTACAGAAAGCATGTACATCTGTCAACCAGAGATAATGGAGTCCAAATAAGACTAAGGTTGCACTACTGTTTTCTATGGGTCCGCTACAGTATACTTTGGAGCATAGGTTTTCATGGTATCCTGACTCATATTACAAACAGAATCAAACAAAAGATGTGAATGGTTCGTTGCTTCATGACAACAAATAGAAGAAGTTTAAATAGAATGGCAGTACATCCCGCCTGCTGCTACTACATCCCAAGTTTATGTTGCTGACAGTAACAGCCGAGGGCATCGATGGATCCGAATTCATACCAATCGCAGAATGTAGACTGCTGTAATTGACACCAAAGTTTAGCTGGCGATACCTGCATTTGATTTCTTTGTTATTGCCCTACCTAACATATTATGAAATGCAAAAGTCATTGATTATGTGTATAGACTGTACACATCACATGACAACTCACTTTGACTTCTTGGAAGGTCTCCTTGTCACTGATGGTTTCGTCTCTGATACAGCCAGATTGATTCAAGTAGTGGTACTTCTCGGGTTGCAATAAATAAAAAGCCTCTGTAAGAGAAATAAAACTGGTTATTTAGTTGATGCCAGTGTCATAGTAATAAGGAGAAATGTCTCACAGTTTATAGACAAACAGGAAAAATAATGCAGCATCAACTGTCTGACATGTGGGTGGTCAGCTTAAAATACCCATGAAAGCTTGTCATAGAGGTACAGGGCAGGTCATGGCACTTCCAGTGCTGCCCAGAATATCTTGCAGACACAAGAGAAATGTGAGGGGCCAGAGACTGCTGCTCTCCACCTGGCATCAGTAGGAATGTAGCACTTACTGCTGATAAGTGGGGCTGTCAGCACATGCTATAGACCTCGCTGATTTCATCCATCTGGGCATCAACAGTTACTAAAGTAAGCTTTCACCGAGTGATGCAGTTGGTTCTCCACAAGAGCATAAAGACCTGGCAGTGTTGCCCACTGTCATCGTCACTAGTTACTAAGCAGCAGTTGAAACCTTCTCAGGTCAAGGCTTGGTAAAGGGTTGAGCTAAAGGTCTATTCACATTTTCACTTTGGAGTCGCTGCCTCATTTTATGGGATGAACAGTACTGCTATCTGTCTTAAAGGGGTTGTATCATTCCATTAAATGGTCTTCAGAATAAGGGGACAGTAAAAACAAGCAACTTTGCAATTGGATGTCATTTGCAAAGCTGTCTTGTTTTCACTGTCTAGCTTATCTTCGTTTTCTGTAAACACTGTTCCCCAGTGCCGGTCTGATTCCATCTCCTTTCATTTCATTGGCTGACGGCTCTACTAATTTACATTCTGTTCGGCCCCTGGTCATATTCACAGGAGCGAGCATTCCTGCCTCTCTCACTCAGAATAAGGTGCCGGTAACAATTCACTGAGCAAAGCTAGGAGCTCCTCAGTGACCCTGCAGCTGCTTCTACAATCAGAAAACAGCAGAATTGTGCCTTGGTGCCTAATGCTCCTGTGTGTAAGGGGCCAGCAACAATTTCACTCTGTACAGCTAGTAGCTCCTCAGTGACACTGCAGCTGCTTCTACAATCAGAAAACAGCAGAATTGTGCCTATTGGTCTGAGACGGATCTGTGCTCTGGATGAGTTCATAGAAGACTGGATTCAACTGTAACAAACCTCCAGCTGTAAGAGGAGAAGAGATCAGTGCTCTGAGTTCATAGAAGACTGTCTAGACTGAATGCAGGCCTGTGTTATGTAAACAGCTATTACAAAATAAGACTGCATAGGGAGAGGACAGTGACATGTGGACTCAGAGAGGGTGGGGGGAGCACACTGACTCGGGAGCAAACATGAACAGTGATGGGGAGGATGATGTTATCCCCCTTCAGTTAAGAAACACCCAGCTGGGAGGGGAAGAAAGGCCCCTGGATTTCAGGAACTGAGAAAATCAAGCTTCAAGAAAAAAGCCAAACTGATGAAGCGATATAAACGGAGACTACAATGCAGATATAAATAAAGTTTTAAAATATTCTTCATTGAAATTATTATTCTAGATACAAAACAGCACTAGGAGAGAAAGCGGGCAATATTTTATGACAAAGGTGGAGAATGACTCTTGTGGAGATAGCTTTAAAGGGAACCTGTCAGGTGGTTTATACTGCCCTATCTGAGGGCAGGATGTAATAGAGGGAGAGAAGTGGAGCTCTGTGATATATATGGTTATATGACAGAGGAGAGGAGCTGAGCTCTGTGATTTATAGGGTTATATGTTAGAGGAGAGATGCTGAGCTCTGTGATATATAGGGTTATATAATAGAGGAGAGAAGCTGAGCTCTGTGATATACAGGGTTATATGATAGAGGAGAGGAGCTGAGCTCTGTGATATATAGGGTTATATGATAGAGGAGAGAAGCTGAGCTCTGTGATATACAGGGTTATATGATAGAGGAGAGGAGCTGAGCTCTGTGATATAAAGTGTTATATGATAGAGGGAGCGGAGATGGGCACTGTGATATATAGGGTTATATGATCATGGAGAGGAGCTGAACACTGTGATATATAGGGTTATATGATCAAGGAAAGAAGCTAAGCTCGGTGATATATAGGGTTATATCATAGAGGAGAGAAGCTGAGCTATGTGATATATAGGGTTATATGATAGAGGAGAAAAGGGTTGAGCTCTGTGATGTATAGGGTTTATATGATAAGGAGAAAAGCTGAGCTCTGTGAATATATAGGTTTTATGATAGAGGGAGAGGTTGAGCTCTGTGATGTATAGGGTTTATATAGAGGAGAGAAGCTGAGCTCTGTGATATATAGGGTTATATGATAGAGGAGAGAAGCTGAGCTCTGTGATATATAGGGTTATATCATAGAGGAGAGAAGCTGAGCTATGTGATATATAGGGTATTATGATAGAGAAGAGGAGCTGAGCTCTGTGAAATATATATAGGGTTACATGATTTGGAGCGGAATTTCTGAGTCAAAAGCAGAAAAATACTAATAATAGTGCAAGTCCTGCTGACCCTGCCCACATTCACTGGCAGTTTTCCCTGTATCAGTGTGTATACAGAGAAAACGGTCAATCACTGTATGTGAGCGGGATCATTAGTACTTTCATTTTCATTTCAAAGATTTTCTTTGCGTTTTACTCAGAAATTCAGCATCACGTTATATAGACCTATATATTACACAGCTCAGTTTCTTTCCCACTAAGATATCGTTCTCTCATATATGGTACCATAAACCATCTGACAGGTTAACTATAAGCTTTACTGCACACATACATTCTATATTTCTCATGATTCTTCTGCATATAGCATCTGAGAACGTCCTATTCCAGCTCTGTACTTAAAGAAACTGAATTGTTGTGCTGTAGTTTTGCACATTCCACATCGTGAATGATAGCACAGAGGAAGAAAACCAGAACACTTGTCTCTGCTGGAGCGAGCTATTTACTACATTTAAAGCATAGTTGCCAACTTTTTAAAATTAAAAAGCAGGAGAATCTTGTGGGGGGCGCGCGTAGCGCGCCGCGGCAAAAATTTGCATGGACACGCCCATCTTTTCGGTATGCCACGCCCCTTCAAAAAAGCCACACCCACTCCACCTAACTGCATAACGGCTTTGGAAGAAAGCCAGGAAAAGATGCCCTTATAGCCAGGTAGTAGCCCCCCATAACCAGGTAGTGCCCCTTACAGGCCGGTAGATGCCCCCTTGTAGCCAAGTAGATGCCCCCTCTGTAGCCAGGTAGAGCCAAATTTGTAGCCAGGTAGATGCCCCCCTTTGTTAGCCAGGTAGGTGCCCCCATTGTTCGCCAGGTAGGTGCCGCCATTGTTAGCCAGGTAGGTGCCCCCATTGTTAGCCAGGTAGGTGCCCCATCTGTTAGCCAGGTAGTGCCCCATTGTTAGCCAGGTAGGTGCCCCCATTGTTAGCCAGGTAGGTGCCCCCTTTGTTTGCCCGTTGTGGCCCCCATTGTTTGCAAGTTAGTGCCCCCATTGTTTGCCAGGTAGTGCCCCATTGTTGCCAGGTAGTGCCCCCATTGTTGCCAGGTAGTCGCCCCATTGTTTGCCAGGTAATGCCCCCTCTGTTGCCAGGTAGATGTCCCATCTGTTAGCCAGGTAGTGCCCCCATCTGTTAGCCAGATAGTGCCCCCATCTGTTAGCCAGGTAGTGCCCCCATCTGTTAGCCAGGTAGATGTCCCCCTGTTGCCAGTTAGTTCCCCCATCTTTTTAGCCAGGTTTAGTTCCCCCATCTGTTAGCCAGGTAGTTCCCCCATCTGTTAGCCAGGTAGTTCCCCCATCTGTTAGCCAGGTAGTGCCCCCATCTGTTAGCCAGGTAGTGCCCCCATCTGTTAGCCAGGTAGTGCCCCCATCTGTTAGCCAGGTAATGCCCCCTGTGTTGCCAGGTATGCCCCCTCTGTTGCCAGGTAAGTGCCCCCTCTGTTCCAGGTGTGCCCCCTCTGTTGCCAGTAGTTCCCCCATCGTTAGCCAGTAGTGCCCCCTCTGTTTGCCAGGTAGTTCCCCCATCTGTTAGCCAGGTAGGCCCCCATCTGTTAGCCAGGTAGTGCCCCTTTGTTGCCAGGTAGTGCCCCCTCTGTTGCCGGGTAGTGACCCCTTGGTTGCCAGGTAGTGCCCCCTTTGTTGCCAGGTGATGCCCCCATTGTTGCCAGGTAGTTGCCCCATTGTTGCCAGGTAATGCCCCCCATTGTTCCCAAAGGTAGGGCCCCCCTTGTTGCCAGGGAGTGCCCCCATTGTTGCCAGGTGATGCCCCCATTGTTGCCAGTAGTTGCCCCCCTTTGTTGCCAGGTGATGCCCCCATTGTTGCCAGGTAGTGCCCCCCTGTTGCCAGGTAGTTGCCCTCTCTGTTGCCAGGTAGTTGCCCTCTCTGTTAGCCAGGTAGAGCCCCCTAAAGCTTATAAAAATAAAATAAAAATCCACTTACCTTACCAGGCCCCTGCAGCGCGGCCGCTCCGTCCGATCTCCTCACGCGCAGGGGAAGTGAAGCAGCCGCACGTCACTCCCCTGCACCCGCGCGCACTCCCCCTGTGACGCGTCCTTATGACGCCAAAACACCGGCGCCGTACATACAGGGAGAGAGGAGGAGGGACGACCCCCCCCCCCCCGCACAGTGAGCCGCGGCGGTGAGCGGCCGCTGCGGCCGCTGCACCCGCCTGTAGGAGGCGGTCCCGCGGCGCAAGAGTAGCGCACCAGCGCTACTCTTGCGCCGCGGTAATTTAAAGGACCCCCGCCGCCTGCAGCGGCGGGAGGAATGCCAACTCCCCCGGGAGGGCGGGAGGGGACCCCAAATAGCGGGACCCCCCCGCCAAAAACGGGAGAGTTGGCATGTATGATTTAAAGTAGTAAACTTGAATGCATAGATAAAAATGTCTCAACAAATAAAAGTAAATTATGGTCACTAGTTACATTACTAAGAAATAAGTTGTTAATAAACACAAGCTCCACTGCTTTGTGAGATAAATTGTTTTATTGTAGAGTATATATAGCAGTTTTACAAGAATTCATATTCATAAAATGGTTAAAAAGTTGTATGCTAACTACAGCAGCTTTTATGGGACCCTACAGCTAAGGGGGCCTATCTCTTTACAGAGTTATTGTTAAATTAGTGGTGACTATCAGTGCTGAAAATGGGCTTCAGAAAACTAACTGGTAATCCACTCCAAGTTTTTCTGAGGTGCTCCATAGTAACGTGTGCTTCTGCTGTTTGCTATATCCATCCACTGTGGCACTAGGGTAAGTGCACACAGTGTTAATACATTTTTGTTCCGAAAAATGTATTGAAAAATGCTGCAAAGATGTACACAATGGGCCACATGTATGAAACTGTTTAGGTCTAAAACTCACTCTTTTGCACATAGGTTACTATGGGCAAAAGAGTGAGTTTTAGACCTAAACAGTTTCATACATGTGGCCCAAAGTGTGGTGCGTGTTTGGATATGTTTTGTGTGCAGCAGAAACATACTCTATAGTTTTAAATAGGGTGTCTGATGTGTAAAACGAATCAAGAATTGATCCAAGTGGTTCAGTGGGTCCACTACCCGCTTTACCCATTTCCCACCATTGAAATCATTACAGTGTAGCTGTATAAAATGTCTAGATCCAGTCTGATTGCAATTTTGGGATCAGAAATAATATATTCCTTTAGGGCAAATTGGGTCTTATGGGTCCCAAAGTCTGCAATAATTGGGGGAAACAAAGCTTAAAAATTTCTTTTACCCCTCCCTTCATCCACATCTTTCCCCATCCTTGGTTGAACTGGATGCACATTTGTCTCTTTTCAACCATACTAACTATATAACTAGGTATGTACTGTAACTAATAATGTACTCAGATATTCCTGCACTATAGCATGCTGCCTGTAGAGCTTGAACAGGTACAAAGGCGGGTAACAAAAATAATAAAAGTCCTGGGTGGACTGCAATAACCAGAAAGATTAGCAAGATTAGGATTATTTAGTTTAGAGAAAAGAGAGGTTTCAGGGGACATAATAAATATGTTTAAATATATTAAAGGTCAATATAGAGAACTCTCTCAAGATTTATTCATACCCAAGACTGTATCTAGAACAAAAGGGCATCCTCTACGTCTTGAGGAAAGAAAGTTTCTACATAAACATAGAAAGGGATTCTTTACTGTTAGAGCGGTCAGACTGTGGAACTCTTTGCCAGAGGAACTTGTCATAGTGAATTCTCTAACGGAGTTCAAAAAGGGTCTGGATGCATTTCTGGAGCGTAATAATATAACAAGTTATAATGATAAGGATTCTGGAGAAGGGTCGTAGATACAGGGATTTATTCTGATTGCCAGATTGGGGTCGGGAAGGAATTTTTTCCCTAAAATGAGGACAATTGGCTTCTACTTCATGGGGATTTTTGCCTTCCTCTGGATAAACACTGTGGCACAATAGACAGAATTGGATGGACATCTGTTTTTTTTTTCGGCTTTGCAAACTATGTAACTATGTAAGATCAGATAGCAAGTTCAATGTGACTGTTTCCCTTTAAGTTTTCGTTGCAAGTATACTCAATCACGTCTCTGCAGCACAGAGAAGCTGCCTTCCTGAAAGTAATTAAAATACTTGGAAATTTAGCCTTACCTTGGTTAAAAAAAAAAATACATTTATTGGAACCAAAATAATACGCAAATCCAGAGAACATAACGGCCTTTTTGATGAGCCAAATACAAATGCACATCATACCTCTATCTTCCTTACATGCTCCCTCCAACAGTGCATAAAATACGTGGTAATTTCTCTCCTCCGGGTTCTGCCGCACTACACGATTCTACAAAAAGGTGAAAAAAAATCTTAATTTGCCATTCATCAACTCATCTGTAGTGATAAAAATTCAATAAATGGAACTGTCTTACTAACCTTTTCTAATAAATCTTTATTTCGAGAATGCAGAAGTTAAAGTGTTATAACCCATGATAAAAAAATGAAGAAAGTGCATTTTATTAAAATAACAAAAAAAATTTCCTTCCATGAAAAAATTTTCTTTTCATGTCAGGATGACATCTTGACACGGGAAACAATTCTAATTATTATATTAATATTAATCAGTACAATCATAATTATTTCTTTCTTGTTTTGAGATGATAACTGACATCTATCTAGAGGGAATTGTGGTTAATTATTATTTGACATTGTAAAAGTAGAAACGATTTTGGAGATGCCATTATGTTGCTGAGAAAGGATACAATCTACAATCCTTCCGCCCTGAATGTGTCCTTTTTGACATATATGCAATTGAATGAACTTTCCAAAACGGCTCGAGTTATTATTGTAAACAGTCTTCGCATTCCCAAAGGCCTCCATGATTGGACTACAAGACACAAAGAAAAGAAAAAAAAATGTTATGTTGTGTCCACAGACATCAGCATTTTGCCAACTAAAAACATTGTGCAATGTTTATTTAATAAATCTGCTTTTCATGCAATAAATTTAGCAACTACATCATATTCTCCTTTGCAAATATATTTTATCTACTGGTTTCCTGCATACCATCTTGCTTCCTAAGTTAATAGTGTATATAAGAGCAGAAAAACAATAGCAATGGGTTCAATTATTTCAGTGTTGCTGGAAGAAAAATAGTATAAAACCTAACGTATTACAAATTGTGTGCACTAAATTGGTTTTATTGTTTATAATTACATTGTTTATTGCAGTGTTTGTGTAAACTAACAGTCATGGACACCACCCAGTCCTTCACTCCCTTAGCAGTGAGTAGCTCTGAGCTCCTGTCTCCATCACTGGTTGCATTGCCACCGACTTTAGGGTTCCCAGTCTCCTTAGAATGCACATATGCTGGTCCTTTCTATTTAAAGGACTAGTGACCACTAATTTCCTCCCCCTATATCACTAGACTCCTTGACAGATTTTAAGAACCCCTCCTGTTGTGTAGTTAGTGAGCTGCCATGGCATATTTAGTTTCATTCTTTTCTTGTGACCTCACTTGATTTGCGACTACTCTTCTTGTATGAGACTTGCCCTGCTCTTGCCTAAATACTATGACTGTACTCCACCTGTCCTGACCTATTGCCTGTTTGAATATATCTATTGCCTGATCATTCTCTACAATATGCGAGAAAGTCAAATTTTACTGTTGGAGACTGCACAGAGGTTAGTGACCTTGGTGTTCCCTGCAGTAAAGAAGAATCCCGTAAAATGATTCTGTGTGATTATTTTACACTGTGTGACTCAATGATGAGACTGCAGGGCACTCATAGAGCCCAACACTTTTTCATATGACCCTTACCTGCTCTCCAGAATTGCTTGCTCCACACTTGCTATCTTTTCTTTTGATGACATTTCCAAGGAATGTTGGCTCATTGCAGATAAGTATTTTAAAATGAGTTTTGTGCTTTCTGTTTTGCCTGCTCCACTTTCACCACTGAAATACAATAATAACCATATATACATTACATATGTACATAAATGCATGGATGCAACCAAACATCATTTTTTTCCTTTTTCTTCAAACAACTGCAATGTTATAATGAAACTGACAGTACGGCTAGGGCTACATGGAGACACTGGTGCATTGCAGTTATTATTCCACATGCAGTTTTTGCTTTCAATGTGCTGCAGTTACAAAGCGATTCAGATCTGTCCTTTCACGAGTACTCAGTTTTCAATTTGTTTTTTGATTACTATTAGGGTTTGTCCTCACGGCAGGTTTTTCAGTTGGTATTACAAACGGTTTCCGGATTTGAAAACCGTCTGTGTAAGGGCTGGGTAGTGGATCCGGCCCCACCACCCAAGCGATGGTTTGTTAAAACCACGCCAGGGGCGGAATCTAAAATAGCCCCCCCGGGTTTTTAAACCGAGCCCCCCGCATAGCCCCGGGATGGACTTGCTGCGGCGTGGGGGCTACCCGGTCGGGCCCCCCCGACGTGACTTGCCCCTTTCCCGGGGGCAGCCCCCCCCAGGTGCCCCGGTGTGGGACCGAACGTAGTCCGAGAATGTTAAATCGTGGGGGAGGCAGAAGGTCCCGGGACCCGGGGGCCAAAGGTTCGAGGTCGGGGGAAAGGCAGGAAAGGGTTTGGGGGAGGGGGCAGGGTTCGGGTCGAGAAAGGGAGCCCAAAAGGTCTTTGGGACAAAAGGGGAAAAGGAGGAATTCACTTTGGGAAAGCCCTTTTGCTAAGCCGAAGGGCCCAACATTTGATCCACAAGGAGGGTTTTAAAAAAAAAAAAAGGGAACCCGGTTTTCCTTAAGGTAAAAAGGGGGAAATGCCTGGATTTAAAACCCCAAAATTTAAAGGGGCGCTGGCCCTTTTTTAATCCTCCGGAAAAACGACGCCCGCGCGCGCCCTCGGCCGGGGGGGGACAAAGGAAGGCACAGGGGCGCAGGGGTTTGGTGAGTCCCCCGGCAGTTTCCCGAAACCCCCCGGTCGGTCCCCCGGCCGCGGCGGCCCCCCCGAACCCCGGTGGGCACCCCCCGGGGGGGGCGGGGCCGGGTGCCCCCCGCGCGCCCCAGGAGCAGGGGGGCCGTGAAGTACCCCCCCTTAGGTCTCCCCCCCTTTTTAAAGGGTGAAAGGAAATTACGGATAAGGTCTTTGGGTTCAGGAAAATTGGAATCTGGTTTTCCCGGGGGCCTCTTTTTCGGGGGCCCAAAACCCCCCCAATCAACAAGAAAAAAAATGCTTACCCCTGACGGTCTTCAAAGTCCGGATGGGCCTTCACTTCCCAAAGACATCCAGGGATTTTTAGGCATCGGGAAATTTAGCAGCGCCCCCCTGGGGAGAACCGGTTTAGGACCCGAGGGTTCAAAGGGGGGAAAAATGAAAAGGGGTTAGGGACCCGGAGAGGGTGGAGGCAACAGAATTTATAAGCACCCGGGGTTTAGTTGTGCAGAATTTTGAAGGGTCCCAGAAAACCCCCGGACCCAATTTATAAATTTGGGGGTTTTGAGGGTATGTACCTAGACGGGGAGCCCCCCACCCCCATTCCCCCGGGGGGAACGTAGGGGAAGGTCCTCCCCCTTCTTGTCCCGCCTGGGTTTCATTCGGGGAGAAAACCTGGAGAAGGGTTGTCGGGTCTCTGCCAAATGGGTTTTTTTCCTGAACCTGATTGATTTTTTCCCCGGCCGGGGGACCCCGGAGGAGGGAAAACCAGGGGGGGGGGGAGGGCGTGGGTGACGGCCATAGACCACCAAAGGGAAAAAAAAGGGAACCCCCAAATAGAGGGGGAAATCCCCTGATTATAAGAGAACTCTGCCCAAGGAAGCAAAATCGGACCAGTTGTCCCGTCGTCCGGACACGAAAAATGGCCCCTAGTTACTCTCCCAAGATTTGGTTTTTCCCTCTCCCCTGTA